>CAUYSK010113988.1:0-13607 GCA_963575035.1 Avahi laniger
ACCAGCCTGAGCAAGAGCGAGACCTCATCTCTACCAAAAATAGAAAGAAATTAATTGGACAGCTAAAAATACATATAGCAAAAATTAGCCGGGCATGGTGGCACATGCCTGTAGTCCCAGCTACTTGGGAGGCTGAGGCAGAGCCCAGGAGTTTGAGGTTGCTGTGAGCTAGGCTGATGCCACGGCACTCGCCCCAGGCAAGAAAGTGAGACTCTGTCTCAAAAAAAAAAAAAAGAAGCCAGACACAGAAAAAGTATGCATGTGAGATAAAGCACAAACCACAGCAAAACCCATCTATGGTGTTAGAAGTCAGGATATGGGTGACACTCGGCAGGCGTGCAGAGTAGCAGTGATTAGGGGAAGCACGAAAGGGGCTTCTGATAGGTTATTAATGTCCCATTTCTTGATCTGGGTACTAGGAAAATAGATATGTTCAGTTTATGAAAATCCATGCAGCTGTACACTTACGTTTGGGGCACTCTGCTCTACGTCGATTCCTTTGATAGTAAGTATAAACAAACAGAAAACATTGGCTGCTTCCCCTTAGCATGATACACGCTCATTCCCGTATCTCCCACTCATCCCCTCCCCCAATCTCCTGCCCTGTAAACTAGCCACACCAGATGACCCCGCGCTCTCCACACAGCGCGCTTCCGACTTTCTCCCGATGCTGCTCTCTTTCGGCAGCAGGACCTTCAGTTAAAAGTCAACTTAGCCTTGGAGACCTCACTCAAGCACCACCTCCCCCATGAGATTTCTTCCTGACCAACCTGGGCAAAATTAATGGTTCTTTTCTCTGTCCTTCCACAGGACTTTGTGATTCCTTCCCTACAGCTGCAGTGACCATACTTTACGTATTAAAAAAAAAGCCTGGGCGCGGTGGCTCACGCCTGTAATCCTAGCACTCTGGGAGGCCGAGGCGGGCGAATTGTTTGAGCTCAGGAGTTCGAGACCAGCCTGAGCAAGAGTGAGACCCCGTCTTTACCAAAAATAGAAAGAAATTAATTGGACAGCTAAAAATATATAGAAAAAATTAGCTGGGCATGGTGGGGCATGCCTGTAGTCCCAGCTACTCGAGAGGCTGAGGCAGAAGGATCGCTTGAGCCCAGGAGTTTGAGGTTGCTGTGAGCTAGGCTGATGCCACAGCACTCTAGCCCAGGCAACAGAGTGAGACTCTGTCTCAAAAAAAAAAAAAAGACAGAATGCATGCTCTGAAAGGTATGTTATACTTAAGGGGTCAATAGGATAGAATACTGGGATCAGAAATGGCCTGGAAAATCCAGGCTATGGATAACACATTGTATTATATTAATAGTAATGTCTCTGGATTTGTCTTTCCATCTGGACCAGAGAGGTTCTTTTCCTTTCTATGCCGTGAACCCCTTTGGCAGTTTTAGGGAGGCCCACGGACCTCTCTTTTTTAAATACATTTTTACTGAAGAACAACAACTACACATGCATAAATCATGTACAGCTCAGCGCAATTGTACAAAGTGAATATATTCATATTGCTAGCATCTGGGTCAATAAATAACTAACCCCAAAGCCCCATGCACTCCCTCCCGACTGCCACCACATGAAAGAGTAAACTATCTTGACTTCTAACACCAGAGATTAGTCTGTTTTAAACTTTATATAAGTGTAATCATGTAATATGTTCCCTTGTTTGTCTGGTTTCTTTTGCTCAGCCTTATGTTTGTGAGATGCATCCATGTTGCTGAATGTAGCAATTGTTTATTCATTCTCATCTCTGGGTGGTATTTCCCTGTATGAATGTACCACTGCTGGTTTATTCATCCTTCTATTGATGGACATTTAGTTTGTTTTCAGTTTTTTATTTAATGAATAGTACTTTGTACAGTGTTGTGAACGTCCTCATACATGTAATATAGTATATATACATATATGTATTCATTTTGAAACACTTTTTAAGTGTGTAAAATAAAATACATAGGAGCACAAAAAATAATTAAATTAACATATTTTCCAAAAAATAAAACAAAATTTGAGATATATGTGCTTATTTATCAACACAATTCCTAGATCTAGCAATTGGTCTAATTATTTTGAAGCAATCATGTGCATGAATGAAATTTCAAAATTTTTACCAGAGTACAATATGCTATGAAAGTATCTGTGATTTCTGTTGGTGACAAAGGCACACATACTGTGAATATTTCTGTGATTTGTTGTATACATTTATAATTGAAGGAAATATTAAATTTCAGTTAGAGTTTAGCAGAAAATAGACATGGGACCTCTTCCCCTCATCCAAATTCAGGAGGCCCCTAAATTCTCTTAGGTTAAGAACTTCTGATCTAGACTTAACCCCCTCAACAGCAAGGATCATACCCCAACCATATTAAAAGTTCAGAATCTGGCACAAAACTTGGCACACAGTACGTGTCGATAAATATTTTTTAAATGACGAACTCATGAATGACAATAGCTAACTTTTTTTGAGTATGTAATATATGCCAGGTATTATGCGAAGCACTTTAAATGTTCTTAAATCCTCATGACAACCTTTTGATTACTGCCCCCATTTTACTGATGAGGAACCAGAGACTTGAATAGCTTATGTAACTTGCCAAGGTTTTATAGACAGTAAGAGTCAGACCAGGAATTGAAACTCAAATAGTTCTGACCCATAAGCCCCCAGCTGTCAATGTCTCTGTTTACTGCTGACAACTGAATGAAGAGATAAATGAATAAATGAATGAACAAATGAATAAACGTAACCAACTACGCCGTCTACTCCATTAATCTTTACAATTAGTGGAATAATTTCAAGAAGCAACTGGCTGGAATTAGTGACACAGTGTGGTTGTTGAAGAATATTTCTTTGTGTGAGGCAGTTTGGCCCCTTGAAAAGAATTAAACCCAAATGCTCATTAACACCGTTCTTTAATCAAATTGAACTGGCATCTAGCAAACGTTAGATGACAGATGTTTACAGTGCTGAGCTTTAGTAGGCAAGCTCCTGAGCCCCAGAGCTTTAATCATAGCAACTCGTACTTAGCTCCAAGTGCACACATCAGGCTGTTTGCAGAAAATTATCTGATGACCAAATCACACCTCCTTTTAAGGAAAACGCTCAGAATTGTCACACTCCAGTTATGACATTTTGCCCCATCTGAGGGACATAAAGATGTCAGGGGTTCCCGATTCCTCTCTTATCTTGACAGCTTAGATAGGTAGGTATCTTTATAGGGGATTATAAAGATTGTAGATGCTCTTTCAGTTCTGAGATTCTTTTTATTCAAAGGAAACAGATCAACTTTATTCATTTCCCTTGAAAAGGTGTTCTCTAAATGAGGACTCCTGAAATTTAAAAAAAAGGTAACCCAGTGCTTAAACATATATTTCCGAATTTAGCTATTTTCATTTTACTGTTTCTGAAAATGATGCAAATACTATTTACACATGTAAAGGCATTCAAATATATAGGCATTTAAAGTAAAAAATCAAAATCTCTTTCACCCTCCAAACCCCCTCCTCAGAATTGACTATTAATACTAACAGTTTCATGTATAGATTTCCAAACTTTTTTCTAAATACATACACCATATTTTTTATATATATGCTCATATAAATACATGCACACATCTACATATATATACATACATAAACACAAATATAGCATTACTCTTAGAATATTGGTCTACAGTCTACTTTTTCCTTAACAATATCTCATGGACATCATGCCAGATCAACAACCTGTTTCTTCAAGGCTGCACAGTATTCCATTTCATGGGTCCATTATAACTGCTTTTACTCGTCTCCTATTGAAAGCTTTAGATTGTTGTTTCTTTTGTTTGCTATTGGAAACCATGTGGCAGTGAACATCCCTGTATCTATCTTGCTTCAAAGTGCATGCAAGGATTTCTGTAGGGTAGCTTCATTTCCATGGATTTTTCTGGTCAAAGAGTCACATGTTTTAATTTTTGATAGTTATGGCCAAGTTTAAGAGGAGATATGCTGAAGCTTCTTTCCCTAAGGAAACTCTCTATGAGGTTTCAACTGACTATGACATCTACACCTCTGGGTTATCTCACTTCTAAACTCACAAAATTCCTTTCACTCCAGTAAAGTTAACATGTTCTCTGCATTGCTACAATCTTTCCTCTTTGGGCACATTTAGCTCCTATGCAAACTACCGTTTATTTCAGAAGCCTCTCATGTTTCAAAATAAAAATTAAACTCCACATCCACTGTGGGTTTTTTCTAACTGGTTAGCACACACATGCATACAGTTTCATTAAGTCCATGTTCAAACTTCCTTATTTTCTAATTATATAAGCAAAAGAATAGGTGGATTTATTGGGGAGGGAAATGCAGGGCAATATATAGAAGATGATTACCTATTTAGGACTAGAACAAGGAAAAAGTTGAGAACATTTCAGAACACACCATTATAACAAGAACCTGAAATCATGCCATTAACTCTTCAGGCCTCAATAAATACTGATTTTATTATATTCTAAGAAAAAGAATCCTCTTAATAGTCATTTTATCAAACACCCTCTATGAAAAGGCATTTTATAGAAATTATTTATAATCTTCCCCAAAATCTTGTCAGGTAGGTTGCAATAACTCCATCAGACAGATGAGGAAACTGAGCTTCATAGACCCAATGCGATTTGCTCAAGATTTCACAGCTAGTGAAGTGCTTAAGATGGGGTCCAGAGTCAAGGTCAACTGGTTTTCTTTCCACTGTACTGCATTGTCTCTCTTGCCATCCAAGTTGCCAATTCAGCACTTCATAAAGGAGTATCAAGACCAACGAACAGAGGTGCTGAGATGCAGAATGTAGCTCAGCGTAAGGGACATAAAAAGATAGGTGCCCTTTCATGGGTGGCTGGGCAATTGGCTATCTGTTAGGAATTATGTAGAGTATCTTTCCGAGGTGGATCAGAGGCCAGATCAAGTGACCTCTGAGTCCTCTTCCAAATCTATAGATGATGTACAATTTGACTCCCACACGCTTTTTACAGGTAGGCAAACAGATGTTCAGAATCATTAAGTGATTTGCTCAAGTTCACAGCTAACTGATGCAGAACCCAAGCATGGCGGTGACTCTTCTGCTGACCTTTCCACTAGAATATATCTACTTCCAAGTTGATTAGACTTTCTAGTATATAGTCCACACAATCTTGAATCCCTGTACTCACTTGTTTGTGACTTTGGCTAACCTAGGTCCCACCTTGATATCCTACAACAAATATATGATCAGGGCAGAGAGTATCACACTGTTATTTTCCCCTCCTGTCTCTTCTAAGGGCAGAGGCATGCGGGGCAGTCTGGCACAGGACAATTTGGTGTCACCCTACATCACCCTACATTTTTTTTTTTTTTTTGAGACAGTGTCTCACTCTGTTGCCCAGGCAAGAGTGTCATGGTGTTAGCCTAGCTCACAGCAACATCAAACTCCTGGGCTTTAGCGATCCTCCTGCCTCCGTCTCCCACGTAGCTGGGACTAAGGACATGCACCACCACACCCAGCTAATTTTTCTATTTTTAGTAGAGACGGGCCCTCGCTCTTGCTCAGGCTGCTCTTGAACTCCTGAGCTCAAGCAATCCTCGGCCTCCCAGAGTGCTAGGATTACAGGCGTGAGCCACCGCGCCCAGCCTCACCCCACATTTTTTTATGCTTTGGCTTCTTAATCCAGTAATAAAAGGATTGATGCTATATGTAAAGAAAGCAATGGCACGGGAGAATGGAAGAACAGGGCTGGAATACTCCCAGGAAATACAAAAAGCCAAGCCCAACCACAGGTACATCCTGTAAAAACTCTGGCAATCTTTTTAAAAGCATTCAGGGTTGTATCAATTCTATCATCCCATTTTGTGGAAAAGAAAAAGTAAAAAGACTAAGAAAGGTCTTCAAGAAATCACCACCTTCGGGGCTGAAGCATGTTGGGTCATGGCCAGACTTCAGGGAGGCTGGCTGGTAAATCCACACTGTATCTGAAGAGTTCCTGAATGTTTGACAGTAGGTTGTGTGAAGTATGTGCCACCCTCACTGGATACCTGGGTCACTCCAGATGCAAATCCCAGACTGGTCTCTCATTCACCCCTCTGGTGGAGAAGGGAAAACACCTATCAGGAAAAGAAACACCCACCCTTCTGAGAGAGAGTGCCACCCACCCCCTTATCCCAAATTCACTGTAACAAAGTACAAACTGAATTTGAAAGCCGAGGCCCTTGCTCATGCACTTGGAAACTTGACTCAGGTTAGATCCTCAAATTCTTACTATTTAACTTAGTGTAAAATCTGGTTAAGTAAATTTCTGTAAAGGCTGCTAGAAAGGCTTACCATTGGGTTAAAAATTAACATCCAAGCAAGTTGACTCCTGGGAAGGCTATTTATTTTGATTGCCTGGTTCAGGTAGTTTTCAAAATGTAATTTTAGGCATGCAAAGTGAGGTTTAGAAGGGCCTCGAGTGCAGGCAGAAGGAAAGACCCAGGCGCTGTTTCATTAATTGGCCAAGCAATGTTGGAAGGTGGAAAAGAGAAGTTGAGAGCCCAGATTTTAGAACCGTTTGTTGCCTGGATTCAAAACCCAACCACTGCCACTTACCAGCTCTTTGACCTTGGGCAAATTACTTAACATCTCAGTGCTGCAGTTCCACTGTTTCTAAATAGGTATCACAGGACAATACCTCATGGCGTTGTAAGAATTAAATGAAATAATCTATGTTATAAAGCACTTAAAACTGTACCTAGCACATAGTGAGTGCTCAACAAATGTTGGTAATACTATTATAAGTTTTAACGATAAGACTAGTGATTCCCTCCACCCCCATTTGAAATGAAAATGATTGGCCATGCAGAATCAATATTGTTTTCTATCCAGATTTTGTTATGTTTGGTTTTTGTAAATAGCAACCGCTACTAAAAATAAAAAATAAAGAAATTAGCTAGACTGGTTTTCACATTTGATCTCTCTATTATACCACATATAATCTGCAAGTGATTAGATTTCATTTTTATTAGTCTTGTGAAACCATAACATGCTTGTTATCTCTCCCTGGGTGTGGTTCACACTCAGAACTGCTGTTGGCTTTGTTCAGTACCCTATCTGTTGTTACTTAATTTCAATAATCACTACCAATGAGATTGTGAAAAACTTGTCTCGTTCAGAAGAAGTCTTACTGTTCATAAGACATGAAGTGAGTCATTAATTTCTTAGAGTCTTAGAGAGTTATAGGTCTTTTTTAAAAGTGGGGGAAGGAGGGAGGTCAACAAATGACTAGCATTTAACTCAAGTGATTAAAAGGACAGGATGTTCTTTTTTTTTTTTTTTCCTCCCCTGGGGGCCACAGAAGGAAATGAGAACTAAATTTAATGTTATGAGTCCCCGTGTTCATAAATTGATGTCTTAGGTTTACGTGTCGTAGTAATTATGCTTTGGAAAGGCTTCCCCTGAAAGTTTAATCTGCAGGTAGAAATTCAGTATCTGGGAGAGCCGAGGAGAAACTATGAAATGAAAGTGTTGAGAGTCTCCAGGAAGGTATTTATCTCATGTGTAAACTTTCCTTCCCACCTCAATGGCGGGAATGATGTCAAGCCATGGAGCCCTTCACTGTGCTCTGCCTCATGAAGTGTGCTGTTTAGATTCTGCTATCAGACATGAACACTGTAGTGAAAATTTAGGTCAATTTAGGTCAAAGCTTTCCCTCTAATTGTAGATCTCATGGTTTTTATTGGTGTGTCACAGATTATACTGCAAGTAACTGAGATCACTCTAACTAACTTAAGCAAGACAGGAGTTTATTGGAAGAATAAGGTGTGGGGCTCATAGAATTGAAGGAAAAGCTGAAGAATTAGGCCTGAGACAGACAGGAACCAAGTCAGTTCTGTGCGATCTTTGACGCACTGTCTAATCACATTTTCTTCCAGGCCCTCCCCTGAGTGGAGCTCTGATTTTCTTAAGTCTTTGTGTTGCTCAAGATTCAAATGCTGGGGTGGTTTTTCCAGCTGAGCCAATCCCTATCTCAGGCGAGGGCAGAGCGCTAAGACTGCAGCAGTGGGGTGAGAAAAGGGTTCCACAAAGGAAGATTGGAGCGCTCTTACTGGAAAAGGGAATGGATGCTGTGCAAACAAAAACATAAGAAGCTGAGGCAGAAGGATCGCTTGAGCCCAGGAGTTTGAGGTTGCTGTGAGCTAGGCTGACGCCATGGCACTCTAGCTCGGGCAACACAGTGAGACTCTGTCTCAAAAAAAAAAAAAAACAAAAAAAAATAAGTTTACTACAATCGCCAAGTAGAGGAATTTCACACATCTGTAAATAGCGACACTTTGGAGATGTGGTCAGAGAAGAGGACAGTGTTGCTGCCCTTGAAATCCCAGCACTTAGGTAGCCATTGTTCTTCACCGATGCATCCCACTAAAAGACCCTTTCCTGGTCTTCGGTGACAGTCTATAAGTCAAATAAGACAGAAGAAACTCTAGGATTCTTTCACTGGTTTTCTCTCAAAAGCTTTTAAATAAATCACACCCTATAATTTGACTATGTTTGAAAATACCATTGAATTCTTAAAGCCATGCTTTGTAGTCTTTTAACAAAAAGGCCACTGAAATGTGGTTTCTAAGGTGAAGATTTGAACAAACACTGATACATCTAAATCGCTGCTTTAGCTTGTAGTCTACCACCTACCTACAGTGCTGGCTAAATATGCAGTTTCCTGAGCATAACCTCAGACCTACTGCAGGGAGTTTTGGTGCGAGGGGGCTGATTCTAAATTTTTAATAAGCTACCCAGGTGGTTTTGATGTGCACTTAAGTTTGAGAACCACTGAACCAGACTCAATAAATTCCAATATTTATTGAACATATACTTTGTGTCAGGCAGTGTTCTAGACTCTAGAGATACAACAATGAACAAGTTAAACAAGGAACTTACTCTTTTGACGATTCTCATGAAGAGGAAATTAATAGTGATTACATACAAAAAATGAATGAGCAAAATAATTACAGAGTGGAATATGTACTCCGAAGAAGAAAAAAAAGGTAATCTTGAACTTAACAAAAGTGTTCACTTTATCGGTCACAATTTCTTCTCATGTCTCAGATAATGGGGCCACCATCCACCCAGATGCTCGGGTCAAAGACCTGGACATCACTCTGGATTGATTCCTCTCTTTCCCTCCTTTCCCTCCTGTGCACTCCATCGGCAAGACACGTCAGCTCTACCTCCAAAATACACCCCAAGACCATTCACTTCTCCTCTTCTCCACAGCTGCCTCTACAAGACTCATTTCCTCTTGTATGGATGACTTTACCGCCTTCCTAACTGGCTTTGCAGTCTCTAATCAGGTCTCTCCAGAGAATTCATCCTGCACACAGCAGCCAGAGCGAAATTTCAAAATTGCAAATGAGATCGTATCCTTCCTTTGCTTAAAACCTCCTGAAAGTCAAACTCCTCACCCTGATCCGCCAGGCCCACCTGATCTGGCTCTCTGGCCCCACCGCCAGCCCTTCTGTCCCTTGATCACAGTGCTCAACCACCATGCCTTTGCCCCAATCCCTCACATATACCAAGCTTGCTCCTGCCTCATGACCTTTGCACTTACT
Organism: Avahi laniger; assembly: GCA_963575035.1. NCBI lineage: Eukaryota > Metazoa > Chordata > Mammalia > Primates > Indriidae > Avahi > Avahi laniger. Next base: position 9,580 of record CAUYSK010113988.1, read on the forward strand.
TGTCTCTCCAGCAGCCAACTGCAGATCATTAAGGTTTCAGCTCAGATGTCACCTCCTCGAAGAGGCCTTCTTCATCCATCCAAACTACAGCAGCACCCTATGCCCACCCTAGTCATTCGCAATGGTCTGTTTTACTTTCTTCATAGCCTTGAGCATCTGAAATCAACTTATTTATCCATTTGTTTACACATTAAGTCTGTATTTTCCCAGTACCATAAAAGCTTCATGAGTGCAGGGATTTTTGTCTGTTTGGGTCGCTGCCCTATCCTTAGCACCCAGAACAGTGCCTGACGCATAGCAGGAGTTCAACAAATACTGTCGTCTTGATGAATGAAAATAAGTGAGTGAATTAATGGAAAGTAATTAGAAGTGGAGCAACTTAGATTCTTAGTAAACAAAGGCTGAGTGATTCAGGGTTATAGGTTTGGGGACTATATACATTCTAACTTTTCCCTACACAAACTCTCCCCTCCAGGCAAACAGGTTGATTTGCTGTTCTACCAACACATCTCATATTTTCCAGTCCCTGTTCAGTGAAGAGACCTAAGTTGTGCATTTGCCATGGGCATGACCCTGAGCAGAGTACTGTGGTACTCATCTCAGAAAGCTCACGTACTTACGCTTGCTCCTGCCACCTCCATCATCTTTCCCCATCAAAATCCTGCTCTTCCTACTCAGAGATGTCCTCCCTGTTTTCTCCAGCAGGAACTGACCTCTCTCTTCCCTGACTCATTTTGGATTCTGTTTATTCTCTGTCCCCGGTGAACTGTACTTAGCAAATGTATGCCTTGGGGAAGTTATTTAAACTCTCTGAGCCTCAGTTTCATCATTTGAAAAATAGGATCAATGACAGTGATTTAGCAGTACTGATATCATGATTATTAATAAATATAACATGTATAAAACTACTGGCACAGTGCTGGACACATAAGCACTCATTAAATGGAAGCTATAACAATTATTATTTCTTCTTATTGTTAGTAAAACTATTAATATAATTATATATTAAATATTAGTTATTAAAATAGAAAATATTAATAAGGCAGTTATTTATTGAATGTTTACCACTTGCTAAGAGCTTTACATTTATTAAAATATGTGGTAATTTTGCAATCTAGTTGTTTCACACATTTGTGTTTTATTTCCCAGCTAGATGTTTAGGGCATAGGCTATATCTTAAGGTTTTTTTATAATCCTTCTACTGCCAGAGTGGTGTATTGTGCATAACAACTGCTCAAGAACTATTTGTTGTGAATAATAAAATGATTTATAGCTCTGAGATTTAGTGACTTTCATTATGTCAGAATATAAGCCGATCTGAAAAATCAGATCAATTTGGTCTGCAATCTTTCTGTAAAAACTTCGGTTTGGATATGTCAGTGGCTTAAATTGTGTGGCTGGCACAAGTTCTGCCTTTCATTCATTCAACAAATCCTTGTGAGCACTTATTATGTGCTACACTGTGTTACAGACAACGAGTAAAGGCTTCTAAAATAGGGAGATTATGGCATTCACTTGTCAATATTCCTGGCATGTTTATAAATTTCACTTTTGCAGTTGTTTATTCCTCCCAGGAAACTGGCTCACATTTTGGAATCTAAGCACTTGAGAATATACAGAACATACAGCATGATGAACAGTTAGGCTCTGGAGTCAGAAAGCCTGGTTTTGAATTCTAGCTCTGTAATTCTTTGCTTTGAGATCCTGAACAAGTTACTTATCCTCTCTAAGGCTCAGTTCCTTCACCTGTAAAATGAAAATAATAATATAATAATATCTCTTAGCACAACCAGGGTCAAAATAATAAAATGATATTAATAATGATAATAATAATAGTACCTCAAAATAATAATAATAAAACATCAAAATAATAATAATATACAATAGTACCTCCCTTTAAGGGTTATGATAGGTATGAAATGAAATGATGGACATAAAACATTCAGTACTGGCATATTTTAAGAACTCAAAATTTTAGCTATCATTAAATTATTAGTTCATATTACACTACCAAACATACTAAGAACACTAGACTAGAAAAATGCACCCAGAAAGTAATTTTTGAACCAGGAAGGAGGAAATGAACATATACTTAAGTTCCATTATGTGTCCTGTTCTAAGCAAATAACTGCTGCAAATAAGATGATTCTAACAAGAGGCATCCTATGTAGTACCTAAAAACTCATAGGCATTAGAACAGAAGCTCTCCATATATCATTTAATGCTCACAACAACATTGTTAAACAAGCATTATCTTACAGATGAGGATACTAGGATTCAGAGAGGTTAAGAATTTTGCCCAAGTTTATGCAGTAGAAAAGGTAAACCAGGGTTGTCCTTATCTGAATTCCTCTCACATAATGAAAAAGGAGCCAACTGCATTTCACTCATCATGTCTCTGAGATTCCCCACACGCTGCATTGTTTTCTATCGGATAGCAATGCTCAAACTGCTGCACACGAAAATCTCCCGGGATGTTTTAAAAATCCTTAATCCAGGGCCCCATCATAAAAGCTTCTAATTCAGTAAATTTAGGGGAGGGCCTGTGAATCAGCATTTTAGGAAACACTCTGAGTAGTTCTGTTGCAGGTGGTTCCTGACCACATTCTAGAAATACTATCATGAGGATTCAAACACCTGGTTTTAAGATCATGTAATATACATATTAGAGATTAGCAGCTGAAGTGTTAAGGCACATGACCACGTGGTGAAAAGATGTGTACACAACTGATGTATTTTAGGTTTCACACAGCAATTGCATCCTTTGCATTCATCTTACAGTTTCTCTGCACAGAAATTGGTGACTCTTAAATTGAGTTGATATGAGTTTTTATGTCCTACATATGATGCCTCTCGTTAGAATCATCTTATTTGTAGCAGTTATTTGCTTATTTAGTTAGCCATGATATTTTAAGACATCAAATATAGAAAACGAATAAATAATGATAAACACTTATAAAAGAAGACCCCGACGGTGGTATTTCTTTAAAGTTACAGAAATTTATCCGGCCCGATTACTTAAACAGTTGTATAAAAATCTGTCATATATTTTACTGAGGTAATTTCTTTAAAGTAAACCATATAGGTCACATAGTGCTAATAAAACATGTTGATGAATCCTTGAATGTTGCCCTGATTATGTTTTCTTGGGGAATGGAGAACTCATTAGCATGAGTTCCATGTCAGTCCTCCCTGCCTTGTTCCCCAAGTACTTTCCAGACGGGCTTGGCATAAAAGGGTGATCAAAATGTATGTAGCATGGCCAAGTTTCAAATGAATGGCTCATCTAACCCCACTGATTAAATACATGACATTACGTAGTATGAAAAGGCTGTTGTGCTTCATTAAGTTTACTTTTCTGAGAGCTTTAAAAAGGTAAAATTTTGGAGGGTGGGATAGCGAGAGGATTCTATAAATTCTTGGCTTTCATATTCAACAGCAGATGCGTATTTCCCAATCCAGGGGAAAATCCTCAAAGCTGAGAAGTTGTTAAATTGGGAGCAGCAGGGTGTGTGTGGAGAGAAAGAGAGAGAAAGAGAGAGAGAGAGAGAGAGAGAGAGAGAAACCTGTTTGTTTTCTGAAACAATAAGTAGTAAAACAGGTTGTTTAGGGTAAAGTCCCTTGAACTAGATAATTAATTTAAAATACATCTACCTACAATAATACGTTATATTTGCATAGTGCTTTGAAAAGTTCAAAGCATTTTTACATTTACTATCTCATTTGAACTTCACAATAACCTATGAAGTAGGTAGGAACAGAAGGTATTAAATAATCCACCACCATCACTTAAAAACGGCTAAACTGGCCGGGTACGGTGGCTCACGCCTGTAATCCTAGCACTCTGGGAGGCCAAGGCGGGTGGATAGCTCAAGGTCAGGAGTTTGAGACCAGCCTGACCAAGAGCGAGACCCCGTCTCTACTAAAAATACAAAGGAATTAATCGAACAACTAAAAATATATAGAAAAAATTAGCCAGGCATGGTGGCGCATGCCTGTAGTCCCAGCTACTTGGGAGGCTGAGGCAG
>CAUYSK010113989.1:0-51933 GCA_963575035.1 Avahi laniger
ATTTCTTTCTATTTTTGGTAGAGATGAGGTCTCGCTCTTGCTCAGGCTGGTCTCGAACTCCCGAGCTCAGAACGATCCGCCCACCTCGGCCTCCCAGAGAGCTAGGATTACAGGCGTGAGCCACCGCGCCCGGCCTCCTTGTTTGTTTTTGTTGAGACAGAGTCTCACTCTGCCGTCCTCGGTAGAGTGGAGTGGCATCATTGTAGCTCACTGCAACCTCCAACTCCTGGGCCCAGACAATCCTCCTGCCTCAGCCTCCGGGGTAGCTGGGACTACAGGTGCCTCCGCTACACCTGGCTGGGTTTTTGTTGTTGATGTTGTTCTGTTTTTCCCTTTCCTTTCTTTCTGGTAGAGACTGGGTCTCACTCTTACTCAGGCTAGTCTCAAAGTAGCTGAACTCAACCAGTCCTCCTGCCTCAGCCTCCTAGAGTGCTAGGACTACAGGTGTGAACCAGAGCGCCTGGGCCAATTTTATGATCTCTTATCAACAAAATTATGTCCTACAGTAATGCTTTTTAGAAAATGAACAAGAATTTTTATTGCAGCATAATTCATAACAGCAAATAATTAGGGATAAAGAAACCTTAATCATCTTTCATCAGAGGAATGGTTTTAAAAAATAAAGTACATCCATACTACGGAATATTGTCAGAAAATGAGGTAAAAATTTTTTGTTGAAAAGAAAACGTGAATGTATTTCCACTAAACTTTCCTCTTTAGAGCCAAATGAAACAACAAAGGGTACCAAAAATAGAAAACCTCCATCTTTTACGAAACCGTGAGGTTGTCAATCATAAACCGGTAACCCAAAAGAAGAGCTGCCAAAATACACTGAAATTTGGATAAAATCCAGGAAGGACACGAAGGGCAGACCCAGACCTCTGCAGACCTCACGCTAAGTGCAGAGCTCTCCAAAACTGGGTGGCATCGTCCCAAGCTTCCACCAAAACCTTCCACTCGCCAGCCACCGGCGCACTGAACCGCGGTCCAGAAAGGAGCCATTGTGGCTGGGATCTGGCAGTAGAGGCTGCACGGATGTGTGGTGGTAGTGGTAGTCACGGGATCCTGTTAGAGCTGGTTTCCCTGGGCCCCCAGAACAGAGAGGCAGAGTCACCGAGGCTGCAAAAGGCAAAGGAGTTTATTAACTAGCTCGAGCTAGGGTCCAAGTCCCAGAGCACCAATGCAGTGGCCTCCCTATGAATCAGGACCCCGCCCTGGGGTAAGAGTGAAGCTTTTATATTTTTTTTGCACACGACACATCGGTGGCACACGACATGCAGGTTTCACACGACAAGCTGGGCACATCATCCCCCCTCCCCCCTTAGTCCACTGGTTCCTTTGAAAGTGGGGGATGGTTTTGACTCTTGATTGGTTGGCTCCAAGCCTCGGGATTTTCAATTTTCGCGCCAGCGCCAGTTTTGGTCCGCGTTTCGGTTTTGGAGAAACTGAAACTTAGGCCTATTTCAGGAAATTCAGCTTGTCATGTAGTCACTCCTGCTCTTACTCCTCTATTTAACAAACAACTAAAAGCAAGCACGGTTACAGAAGCAAATGGCATTAGTTACAATCAAAAAGAACACATTTTTCTAATCTCAAACAATTTGTTCCACACAAAACAAAGTACATTCTCCTACTATCAATTCCTGTCTTTCTATCCCAGGCAACATACAGACCAGATTTAGGAGTGGATGGGGTTTGGAGACAAAGAAGTAGTAAAAGGAGATTTTGGCTTTTAAAAAATTTGATTTTTTTGGAGAATAAATTCCTGCATTGTTTGTGTCCTTTTTTTTTTTTAAGTTCCTTTTTTAAAATAGAAGCAAACCAGATGCTGTGCCAAGAAAAGTCAGAGATCCTGGCCCTACTTGCAATTCGCTCTGCGACCTCAAACAAACAGCTTCAGTTTCTTCTTTTATAAAAAGCTGATAACAAACACCAGCTGCCCCGCCACGACGAGGGTCAACGGAAAGAATTTTTCTATTCTGGGTCCCCATTGCGACCCAGGGAGCAGCTGCGCCCCAATCAGGCACTGCCGCGCCAAGGCCGCGGGGCATTGCGGGACTTGTAGTCCACCTGGCCGGCTCGCGGTCCCGGCAGGCACCAGGCGGCGGCGGCAGGGCTACGTGGCTCGGCCGGCTGCGCCTGCGCGGACAGGTGGGGCAAGATGGCCGCGGAGCAGGGTGTGCTGGGCGTCCGGCCCCCTACCGGAACGGGGCTGGGCGGAATGATGCGGACCCTCCTGCTACTGCTGTGGTTTGCGGCCCGCGGAAGCACGCTCTACTTTCACATTGGAGAGACGGAAAAGAAGTGCTTCATTGAGGAGATCCCAGACGAGACCATGGTCATAGGTACGAGGGGGGTAGGGGACGAGAAGGGAAGAGTTTGGGACGTGACCGTGGTCTTGGGGAGGGGAATGTGGGGACAGTCAGCTCTCTAGAGCTGAGAGGAAACTGTCTCGCCGTGCCCTGGTGGTTGCAGACCCAAGGCCACCTCGCGCTCCTCTGACCTGGGCTCGCCCTGCTTCTCTCCAGGAAACTACCGGACGCAGCTGTATGACAAACAGCGGGAGGAGTACCAGCCGGCCACCCCCGGGCTCGGCATGTTCGTGGAGGTGAAGGACCCAGAGGACAAGGTGAGTCGGCCCCTTACCCCGGTCAAGCTCTCCGCCAAGGAGGCTCTGGCACTTACTTCCCCCGTAAGAGTTTCTGCACCTGCTAAAGTGGGAGAGACAATTGATGTTGTGGAAAGATCCCGGATTTTCACTGCAGGCCAAACTTGGGCTGCTGCAGTGCTAGCTGCTCCTCTCAACTTCTTGCTGACTGCTGCATGACCCCACCTTCCCTGAGCCATTTTCCTGTCCGAAATGGGAATCGCCTATCTTACAGGTGCGAGGGTGGATTAATTGGGTGATGAAAATCAAAGAGTTTTGTCAGCTTTAAAGCTGTGACATCTAGACTTTAGGATTTCACAGAACACAGTACTTTCCAAAAAAGAAAATGAGCAGCTTTTAATTTTGACAATTAAGGATGTGAAGATGAAAACAAAACTCTTTAGCTGTCACCTGTCACCTTTTGTTAGAAAAAAATTGAAAGGGCATGAACTCTGGATAAAGGAAAGCCCTTCCCAAGAACGATCACTTGCCAGCTTGATGTTAGACTCTTCACCCCAGCCCCAAATAGTTCTCAGACAAGCATTTTGCAACTGCTGCGGATTACCTTTGGATCTTTTAGTGTTGTGAGGTACCTAAGCCTCTGCTTGTCAACTTTTGCAGTACTTAGAGCCTTAAGCATTTTCTTCCAGCCACATCTCTACCGTAACACTGACTGCATCCCCTTCCCTTCCTCCAGGTCATTCTGGCCCGGCAGTATGGCTCTGAGGGCAGATTCACTTTTACCTCCCATACCCCTGGTGAGCACCAGATCTGTCTTCACTCCAATTCTACCAAGTTCTCCCTCTTTGCTGGAGGTATGCTGGTAAGTGGACCCATGTGGGACTTGCCACTTTCAGCTTCGGTCCCTTGGTCATTAATGGGGACTGGTGGTATAGTGGGTGTGAGATGAGTATGTCAGATTTTATGGCTCCTGAGAACACTGGGTTTCCAGTGGACATCCAGGACACAGTGGCCGAGCCCTTTGTATGCCTCAGTCAGAGCATCAGCTTATTGTTCCTGGTCATGTGCCCCGAGCCCTGTAGGGCTAGACACTGACGAGGTCTTAGTCTGTTGCCTAAATGAACAGGTGAAGGAATGTGGGGAATCAGCTGTCAGTCTCTGGCAGGAAGTTGGAGCAGAGGTGCCTCATTCCCCTTGTCTCCCTTGTTTGTCCCCAGAGAGTTCACCTGGACATCCAGGTGGGTGAACATGCCAATGACTATGCAGAAATTGCTGCCAAAGACAAGCTGAGTGAGTTGCAGCTACGAGTGCGACAACTGGTGGAACAAGTGGAGCAGATCCAAAAAGAGCAAAACTACCAGCGGGTGAGGGACTGGGCTGGGAGTGGTGGGCTTCCCAGAAGCTACCCGTTGGCTCAGCCGGGAGTTGCATGTCAGATACATTATGAGATCCTTGAACTTACCTGTGCTGCGTTGCAGGTCTAAAAGGTGGAGAAGGTATTTCTAACTCTACCTTGTATTAGTAATTGAGGACACTGACTCTTAAAGAGACTGTCATTGCCCTAAATCACAGTTACATACAGAATGGCAGAGTGGGATTTGATACCAACACCTTGGGTGCTGCTTCAGTGGCTCCAAGTGCTCCAAGGACTAGGGGGTCTCAAACTCACCTGTGACCAGGAAACAGTATACCAAGAATGAATCTATGACCATAAGGACTAGTAGGGCAGTGACCCATCTAAATAGGAACAGCTATTGTTCACTGTCAGCTGAGGGTCTCCTTGCAGAAAGGCCAGCCATGGGTGTTCAGATATTAAATTTTTTCAAGAGGAGCTAGAGGTCCAGGTTTTTTATGTGAAATTTTCTTGAGTTTTAAATGTTGGCAAAACGATGTATGAGCCAAACCACACATAAAGGCCAGATCCAGGCCCAGGCCACCAATCTGCAACCTGTCCCCACAATCTTCAAGGAAGACCTGGGCAGAGGGCTCAGAGAAAGTCCACTCCTGAGCACTCCAGGACAGCTCTGTGCCATGGAGTGACACCATAACTATCCCCACCTGTCCCCCAGGCATCAGACTAGGTGGGGACTATACCTGACAAATGAAGAGACAGACTTAGGAGAAATGAGTAGGTTTCCTGAGGTGTCTGGCTGGTGAGGGTCAAGACAGTCCCCAGGTAGTAACTCTTTGTAGGTACATGGCTGGAACCTGGACAAAGCTGGGCAGCCCTGGGGCACCCATGCAGGCTGGGAACCCAGCAGTTCCAGTGACCCCAGCCAACTTGGGCTTGCCTTCCATTCCTCCCCACAGTGGCGAGAGGAGCGCTTCCGACAGACCAGTGAGAGCACCAACCAGCGGGTGTTGTGGTGGTCCATTCTACAGACCCTCATCCTCGTGGCCATCGGTGTCTGGCAGATGCGGCATCTCAAGAGCTTCTTTGAAGCCAAGAAGCTGGTGTAGCCATCCCAGGCCTCACAAGCCATCCTCCCAGGCTGGGGGAAAAAGGACCTCCTGGAACTGACTTCTCTCTGGCAGGAGGACTGCTTCCCAGATGTAGATGTTCTGGAGGGGAGAGGGGCTGCAGATACCCCCAGGCACAAACTGAGGGTAGCAGCTTGGCTGGCTGATACTGAGTAGATGGTAGAGCAAATGCCTGTCCTCTCCCCTGGCCTCTGAGCTCTTTGCAGTAATCACCCAGGGACTGGTGAAGCCACTGGGAGCTCCACTGGCACCTCAGAATCACAGTGTTACTGATCAGGGATGTGAGGCTGCTGTCTGGGTGGATGGGGGAGGGGGAGGGGTGGGCAAGCCAGTTTTCCTTCTGTCTTCCTTTGCTAACTTGGGATTTTGAGGAGGTTGGGATATGGCTGTGATTCCCTGCCACCCTGGGAACCTCGCTCTTCTCTCTTTTGACCTAGACCTGCTGATCCAGGGTGTGTGTATCAATTGAGGGTAGGGTGCAGGGGGTTGCAGTGTGGGAAAGTGGCCCTGTGGTTGACCCTGGCTGCTTCACATGGTCATCCATTCTGGGGCTTGAGGAACTGGGGTCAGGTCAAGCAGAGGCCTTGGTGCTGGTTGGGGTTGGGGCCTTCAGAGTCTTAGTTACTGATTTCATTTTCAGTAAGTCTAGGTTTGTTACATTGGTTTCCCAATAAAAAAAACATTGACTTCTTGTCCAGTGTGAAGTTACTCAACTATCAGTGGGCATAACACTGCAAAGTGCTTCAGAGAATGTCAGTTCTTCCAATAGGCAAAGCACTTCACATTCCACATGAATTCCTACATCTCAACTTTATTCTTTCCATACTCTCCAGGCCTTCCTGTGGTGGGGAGTGGTGGGTTTGTCCAAGGCCATCCAGCAAGTAAATATAGTGGAGTTGGGCTCAAATCCATACCATTTCCTCTGTGCCAGCTCCCTTGTGAAGTGCCCTCCCTTTCCAGACCCAGTGGATAGAATTGTCATGGATGCTGCAAAAAGGTGCCTGGTAAGGAAGGTGCATTGAGCAGAGGGGTGCTTCAGGTGTGGGAAGGACAGAGTCCCTGCCTGGTGAAGATGAGGGTGTTGATGAGCTTAACCAAGAGCAAGTGACTTCAGCAAGGACCATTAAGGAGAGGAAGGATTCTGATGAGATGGCAGGGCAGAGGTGGATGGGGGAACCAGGCAAAGAACTGATGTGGAGGTGGATGTCCTTTTAGCTGGAGGGGAGGGTTGTGGGGAAGTTAGGAAGGTTGGATGAGAGTTAGAGGAGACTTGAACCCCAGGTAAAAGATTTGGATATAACCACCTGTTGACTGAAAGTTTTTTTTTTTGAGACAGAGTCTCACCGTGTTGCCCGGGCTAGAATGCTGTGGCGTCATCCTAGCTCACAGCAACCTCAAACTTCTGGGCTCAAGCGATCCTCCTGCCTCAGCCTCCCGAGTAGCTGGGACTACAGGCATGCGCCGCCACCATTTCCGGCTAATTTTTCTATATATTTTTAGTTGTCCAATTAATTTCTTTCTATTTTTAGTAGAGACGAGGTCTCGCTCTTGCTCAGGCTGGTTTCGAACTCCTGAGCTCAAGCAATCTGCCTGCCTCGGCCTCCCAGAGAGCTAGGATTACAGGCGTGAGCCACCGCGCCCGGCCTCAACTGAAAGTTTTGAGAAAAACCACCTGAAGATAAATTTGAGAAAGGTTAATTCAGCAGTGTGAGAAAGTAGGGACCAGGAGACAAGTTTTGGGGCTATTTGACTTACCAGGAGGATGTAATCTGGGCTCATGTTGCCACTTAGACTGGTTTCACATTAAGGAAAAAAAAACAAAAAGGTTTAGAATTACAGAAAATGTGAAGATAGTTTTCCCTATCTTGCCTTGGGTTAATGGTTAAAACCCAAACTCTGTAAAATAATTTAAAGAGGTTTATTCTGAGCCAATGTGTGTGACAGTGGTCCAGGGAGCCACACCCAAGAAGTGCTGAGTAAGTGGTCCCAAGGTAGTCGGGTTACAGTTTGGTTTTATATATTTTAGGGAGACGAAATTGCAGGTAAAAATCATAAAACATGGAAGGTGTATATTGGTTTGGCCTGAAAAGGTGGGATGTCTTGAAGCAGGAGCTTACAGCTTATAGGTGGAGTCAGATTCTTTGATTTATAATTGGTAAAGGACATAAAGCTTTGTGCAAAGGTTTGGAATGTTTCGAGTTAAGGGAGCACAGACTCAAGTGATCTGATAGCAAATTGATGGCCTACAGGTGTGATTTAACCCTTGTTTTGCATGGCCTTAGGTCCTGTTAATACTTTGGTATCTATTGTCACAGAGTCTGTTTTTCAGTCTTACAATCTCTGTTTTAATGTTAATGCTGGTCAATTGTTGTATCTAAACTCCAAAAGGGAGGGAGTATAAAGAAGTGTGGAACCTCCCTTCTTTTCACGGCCAGGAATTCAATTTTAAAGTTTTTCTGGGGTCCTCTTGGCCAAGAAGGGGTCTGTTCAGTTGGTGAGCATTTAGGGTTTTTGTTTACATCATTATGAACACCTTGCATTAGTATAATACATTTGTTAAAACTAATGAAACAATATCGATACATTATTTTTAACTAAAGTCCATAATTTATCTAGATTTCCTTAGTTGTTATCTAATGTCCTTTCTTATTCTGTTCCAGGATTCCAGATCACATTTAGTCACTGTGTCTCCTTAAGTTCCTCTTGGCTGTGACAGTTTCTCAGACCTTCCTTGATTTTGATGATTTCTTGACAGTGTTGAGGAGTACAGTTCAGGTATTTTGTAGAATTTCCCTCGGCTGGGATTCGTCTGTTGTTTTTCTCATGATTAGACTGAAGTTAAGGGTTTTTCAAAAAAGACCACAGAAGTGAAGTGTCCTTTTCATCTCATCATATCAAGGGTACTTATTATCAGCATGATTTATAACTGGGTGTCACATTTTAAATTTAGTTAATTTGAATTTTTATATAAAATCTCATTTCTTGAGATAGTGAGATGTGACACTGGTGGGGCTTCATCCTCATGGCAAAAACTAGCTGGATGGAGTGGTGGTTGTCCTCTTGAGAGGGCTTGGGCTTCCCAAGTCACGCAGTCCCACATTCCTGCTTCCATCACTGGCCTTTCCTGACTGGTTTCTGCAGGAGGTCAGCCTTGCCTTTGTCATCAGCAAATCTGAGCTGGATTTGCCAAGGTTCTAGTGTAGGTGCAGTGCCCTGGGAGAGTCGACAGGAAGGGGAACAAGTAGGTTGTGTACTTCTGGGCTTAAGGGGCAAGGAGATTGCTGGGAATGATTAATTTCATACCCATTGTGAAGTCCTCTCTGAAACATAGTGATTAAGATTATAGATTGTGTAAGGTTTTTGGATGGTCGGCGCCAGAGAAAGAAAGACAGGCAGAGTGAAAAGGGCAGGCAGCAAGGCTTTATTGGGGGAAGGGGAAAGAGAGCACTCCCGGGCGAGGTTCACTGGTCCCGAGAGAGGAGGCCAGAGAAGTCGCGCTGCCCAGGAGTTTTGAGCGGGCTTATATAGGTTTTAGAGTTGGGGGCTGGGGGTTTTCTGGGGTGAAGAATTTTGGCACGAAAAGTGGGGAGTTCTTTGTTGTAGTTTTAGGGTGGGTGTTGAGAAGTAGGAGGGGCTGGTGGTATTTGCGGATTCCAGGAGGCGCCAGTGATATTTGTGGATCCCAGGGACCGAAACTTCTCTTATCCGGGTGAATGTCCAGATATGGTTATTCTTTAAGTCAGCTGAGCCTGGCAGTCATTTGTGGGTTTCTCTTTTTTCTTTAGAAAGGGGAGGGGTTCCCGCCACCAGCCTTACAGATTGTGCCATCAAACTACCCGATTTGCCTCTCTGTGCCTCAGTTCCCTCATCTTTAAGGTGGGGATAGTAAGTACCTATTCATAAGGACTAAATAAGATAAAAGTAGTAAAGAATTTAGAACAATGACTAGGACATAATAAGAACTTAGTAGATGTTAGCTATTTATTAGGAAACTAATAAATAAATAAATAAATAATAGTTTGCTTGGAAGAGTAGAGGAGAGCAAGTCTAACAACCCTGCTGCTCTCTTTTCCCAGATGGGAGGCTGGAGGTTGAGGGTGGGCTTAATTCCCACAGTGACAGGGCAGTTATGGGAACTCAGTCTCATATTCAGTTCTCACCTCAACTCCACCAAAGTACCCCCTTCCTGGATGACAGCTGTCAACTACATAGCATTGACTGTGTGTCCAGCGCTGTACCGAGTGTGTTTGCATTTTCTTTAATCCCCACAGCAAAGATATTAGAATAGGAACCGTTTATATACCCAGGTGAAGAAACAGATGCAGAGAGATGTGGTTTGCCCCCAAACACAGCTGAATTGGCAGAGCCGGGCTTTAAACCCAGTGAATCTGTCTTCAGAGCTCGGCTCCCAACTCCTACTTGGGCTATAGGCTAACCCAACACTGAGCCCTGATCTTGGCCTTGCCCCTCCAAGCTTGTGGGGAGAAAGAATGCACCGCCTGGGCTGACAGCAGGGACGCCATGTCGCTCCCCGCCTCCCCTAGGGAAGAGGAAGAAGATGCAGATTATTCCCAGCGCTGGTTTGGAAGCCTGGAGTCTAAGTCCAGTCCCAGCCTAGTAACCCGTTGCGTGACCTTTGGCCTGTGGGGCTCCAGTTTCTCGGGATGTCAAGCGGGTCCGGTTGGCAGTTAGGAGGCGGGCCGGCAGTAGGAGCGCGCACGTGTTCCTCGGCAAGCAGAACCTTGGAGGCGGCGGCTCCGGGGAGCAGGCGGCGCGGCCGGAGCCGCGGACCCGGCGGACCGAGGGGCGGGGCGGACGGCGGGGCGGGTCGGGAGGCGGAGGCGCCGCGTAGGCCCGGAGGCCGGGCGGGCCGGGCGGGGAGCTCAAGCTCCATGCGCCGCCGCCGCCCCCCACGATGTTCCCCGCGCGGAGGAAAGCGGCGCAGCTGCCCTGGGAGGACGGCAGGTGAGCGGCGGCGGCTGGCCCGGGCCCCGTCCTCCGGGTGCTGCTCCTTTCCAGGCCGCCCCGCGGAGTCTGGGAGGCTGAGGCCGTCGCGTCTCCGTTTCTGCGGGTCTCTGTGAGGGTCTGGTTTTTCCTGTGGGTCACTGGCGCTGTCTGTCTAGGTCCCTGTTTCTAAAACCAGTCCCCATCGCTCTGCGCGTCTCTGCCTCTGTATGGATCTCTCTCTCTTTCCCTTTTTGAGTTTCTGTTCTCTTTGCCAGTCTCCCTCTCGTGTGTTTCCTTGTGTTTCTCCACTGGCCTCTATCTTCACGCAGGTTTGATTCCGCTGACCTCTCGTGGTGGGTCTTTACCTTTCCGTCTGTCCCTGCTCTCTTAGGCTCCTTACGTTTCTCCGTTTTCTACCTCCCCCGTCAAATCCTTGTAGCCTCAGACACTGACCTCCCTCCCTCGTGCTTCCCCATCCTTCGCAGACCACCCGGAAGAACCCACCAGACAGATGCTCTGTATGCTCTGCCTGGCTGGCCACTGCCTGGCACGTACTGGGCACTCCTCATACATGCAGTAGTTCATTTCCTGTGCAACTGTCCTTGTCCTACGTGTAAGATGTGAGCTATGCCCAGCCCTTAGCTAAGCATATTTCCCATTAAAACAGAAGGGGATCTAGATTTGGAAGGAACACCAACACTCTAGGCTTGAGATGTGCCCCCAAAAGTCTTCTGACCTGGAACGCATGATGGTGGATGTCCACCCAATGAATGGTGCCTCATTTCCATTATATGTCTTTAAGTTTGCCAGGTGCCATAAGATTCTGGAATTTAGTGGACACAACTGTTCTGGGGACTTTTCAGGCTTGATGTTGAAATGAGAAGACAGGGTTATAATAGAAAGCATGGACCATGAAGTCAAGCGCACCAAGCAGGAATCCTCTTTAATAATGTGACCAGAAACAGATCACTTAGTCTTTCTGACCTCAGCCTTTCCATCTGTGAAACAGTGATCATAATACCTACTTTGCAGGGTTGTATGAGGATTAAGGGAGTGCACTGTATGTAAAACCCTTAGCACTGTGTCTGGTGCAGAGGAGGTGCCAGTTATCTTCTAGTTACTTTTTCAGCTTTGAGGTGCTATAACCGGAGCAGCTGAGTTTTCAAACCTTGTATTGCTAAGGTTTATATGAAAGAAGAAAGGAAAGGTAATAGATGTGCATTTTTATTTCCTGATTGCTTTCCATGACTGTGTTCCCAGAAAAATTTACTGGTGTGCTTTTGACACAGGGTGCGAAGACCCAAGCGACAGATGCAAGCTAGTGTAGCAGTGAAGTGCTGGCTCTGGATCCAGCCTGCCTGCCTTTGAATCCACCTGTTACCAGCCTTGGTTAATAACTGGTGAAGGAGACAAAATCTCATCTGGGCTACCCCTCAGAGCCAGGCTGGCCAGGGCCTGGGAGCCACCGGATTGCAGATCTGGCGTTTGCCACCAGGTGGCACCAGGAGTAACTTCTCAGTGTCCACTGTCCTGAGGAATTGGGATCTGGGCCCAGTTCAGTTGCTCAATGACTTGTGCCCTTAGAACATAGGACAAGAGTGCTCGTGGGGCCATGATCCTGGTAGGAAGGGGAAACAGGCTGAAGGAAATAGCATGTGGAAGTGTGTGGAATGCCAATCCATGCCATACCCCTGGTTAACAGCCACTGCTTCTTTTCCCAAAGGCAGGATGTTACGCCTTATCCATCTCTCCAGTCTCTGCCCCATCCCCAGAAAGAGCCCAGAGGGCGAGGGAGAATCTGTAGAGGTTTCAGTCTTCCTAGGCCACTTGCAGGACTGGGCTCCACTCCTCCCCAGCAGAAACCACTACCACAGCACAATGGGGGGTAAGTCAGAAGCCCTGTGAGGGTGTCCTGCTGTGCCACCTCTCAGCTGTGTGTGGGACCTGGGCCTGGCTTCAGGGCTGCTGGCTTCCAGGTTGGCAACTGTGTCTCTAGAGAAAGGTAGGAGTTGGTCTGGCTCTAGTGTGTGGCTTCAAGCATGCCCTGAATGCTTTAACCCTGCCTTTAACTCACTTAGCAAACCCTCTGCTGTCTGACTTGTGCTGGGACCATAGATATGAATCTGACATGGTGTGACAAGCATTACAAATAAGTGCTTTAAAGAGGGAAGTAAGATGCCATGGAACACAAAGGAAGGGGCGTGGTGGGGGCAAGGGACAGTGCTGGCCATGGCATTGGAGTCTGGCCCTGAAGGATCAAAAGGGGGCTTCCACGCAGGTAAAATAAAGAAGGACATTTCAGGCAGAAGGAGCAGATGGGCGAGGGCTGGAACAGGAAGGAATGTAGTGAGTGGAGAAGCTCTGAGTCTCCCAGCGTGACTTGGGGGCTTGGGAGCAACTGGAAATGACCAGGTCACAGAAGGCTTTAACTGTCAGGCCAAAGAGTTTGGCCTTTACCTTGTAAACAGAGGAGAATCATTCAGGAGGTTGAAGAGGTCTGAGCAGGGCAAGAACAGAGAGTGAGGAAGGACCAAAGAGGGGGACCTAGGAGGAAGAATCTATAAGGCTAATGCTGACTCTTGGAGGTTGTGAAGTGATTCCTGTGCACATTATTTCAGGGAGCAGTGGGAGGAGAATATAGAGGAAGCTTCCGTCTTCTTGGATTCCTCAGCTCCTCTCTCACCATACTCAGGAACTTCCAGAGGAGGGGCAAAGACACCCGGTGAATTCCACCTGTTTCTTTGTGTGTGCTACCCAAAAGGGCAGCCTCCCAGCATCACCCCAGTGTCTAAGATGTTCAGCTATTTTTGCAGTTTCCAAAGTGAGCTTGGGTGCTGTACCCAGCCATCGTCTTTCTTTCCTTCTTCTATCTCTCACCTCATCACATGGGCTGGCTCTTGGTCTGAAGCTCTGAGACTCATTAGTGAATTCCTGTCGTCAGTTGGGTCTTGCATTGCTTTGGGTGCAGGCATGATCTTCCCAGAATAAAACTGATTTTCCAGAGAAAACTGGTTGTTTTGCCTGGGACTGATGCCGGCACTCATCCATGTCTGCTCAGCCTCAGAGCAGGATGAAGCCAAAGTTTCTTCTGGGGTGGATCTGCAGGGCAGCAGGTTTGGAAGGCAGTGGGTTGGAGCTCTCTAAGGTGGGGCTCCTGCCATTGGCTCAGGGCATCGAGCCACTATCGTGGGGAGGGCAAGAGCAAGGCCCTCGAGCTGCTCACGGTCTGGCCAGGATTCACTCACAGAAAATAAGAGCTCATAGAGGAGCTGGGGCAGCTCTGTGACCTGAGAGAGGTCAGGCAGCTTCCCAGAGGTGGGGGTGGCATGAGTGGATCCAGAGTCAGCAGGATTCCTGACGTGTGCTAGGAGTGTGAGCGAAAACAGTACAGTTGCTTCTGCACTAATTTCCAGATGCTCAGGGTAGACCAGGTGCGTGCACCCTGCCTGTGGGGAGGCCAGAGAAGGGTCTGTCAGAGGGTCCCAGCTCAGCCTGCCCTTCTGACCCAGTCCCTGCTCTTGTCCCAGGTCCAGGTTGCTCCCCGGCGGCCTCCCCCGGAAATGCTCCGTCTTCCATCTCTTCGTTGCCTGTCTCTTATTGGGCTTCTTCTCCCTACTCTGGCTGCAGCTCAGCTGCTCTGGTGACGTGGCCCAGGCAGCCAGGGGACAAGGGCAGGAGACCTCGGGGCCACCCCGGGCCTGCTCCCCAGAGCCACCCCCTGAGCACTGGGAAGAAGACGCATCGTGGGGTCCCCACCGCCTGGCAGTGCTGGTGCCCTTCCGTGAGCGCTTCGAGGAGCTTCTGGTCTTTGTGCCCCACATGCACCACTTCCTGAGCAGGAAGAGGATCCAGCACCGCATCTATGTGCTCAACCAGGTGGATCATTTCAGGTAGGGACCTCACCGCCCCCACCCCCCACACCTAGCGCTCTTCTCCTGGGCTTCCCCTCGCCCGGGCCCCTCAGGGCCTACTCACTGTCCTGGCAGTAGTCCAGAGGCCTGTGAGGGAGGGCGCTGATCTAATGTCCGTTCTATAAAGTCACTGTGGCTGCTGTGTGTAAAATAGCTTTTACTGGGACAAGAGAAGGAGCAGGGAGACCACTTAGGCGTAGTGGCGGTTGTCTGAGGTGGCCGAGGCTCGGTGACGCGGCAGAAGCGGGTGGAGAGAAGCGACGCAATGGAAGCAGTCTGGCCTCTCGGAGATGGGCCAGGGGTTGGGAAAAGGGAGGGTCAGGTCCACGGCTCTAAATTTGCCCACAGTCTCATGTTACCCTAAGATCCTCACCCTTACCCCAAACTGCTGCCCTCTCCTCCCCTCGGTGACCACAATGTAAGTACCCTGCCCTCCGGCCCACTCCTGCTTTCCCTCAGCTGACTCAACGATTCCTGGCCCTGCCCAGCCTGCTAGCCTCCTCCTACCTTTCACCACCACTCCCCGTCGTTCTTCTCTCTCAGCGCACCCGAGTCCCGGTCCATCATTCAGATCACTCCCTCGTGCACGCCCTCAAGCCCCTGGCCACTTTCCGGCTGACATAACTGCAGCCTGGCAGATCCAGTTCCGTCCGCTCCGCACCGCACCCAGGCAGCCGCGCCGCCTACCTCCCTGTCGATGGCCCCAGCCAGGAGGGCCCTCAGTGTTGCGGCAGGCCTCGCGTTCCCCCAGTCTGTCCATGGCAGCCTTCGACCTTCTCTTCTTATTCCTCCCTGTCCTCACGCTGAGCTTCTGAGTTGAGAAAACGGCAGACAGCTTTCCCCAGTCCCCACACGCGCACCCACCTCCCAGCTGCTGCGCGTGGGGGTCCTCCCGGGCCAACTCCCCCCATCCCCGCCCTCCCGCGGCACACGCCGTACTGAGATGGCACCCCTCTAAAAAGACAAAGACTACCTTGAGCCCACATGCCCCACAGCTGTCACCACACTTCTCTGCTCCCCTTTTTAGCAAAAATTCCCTTTCTCTCCCCTCGTTTTCTCTTGAACCACTTCCACTCAGATGCCTGCCCCATCATGGCACTGAAGCCACTCTCATTGAGGTTGCCGAGGTCCTGCTCTTCGTTAACCCAGAGGCGTGAGCCGGTCAGCAGCATTTGCTTCTTCCTTCTTAAAGCAGCCCGCTTGATGTCTGGGACAGCACTGTCCACGTTGGCCACCCCTTCTCGTCACCTCTGCTGGTTCTGCCTCACCTCCCTGATCTCCCGCCTTTGGCACTCCTTGAGGCTCAGTGCTTGGGTGGCCCCCCTTTCTAGCTACAGCTACTCCCTGGCGGAGCTCGTCTCATCTCATGGCATAACATCCTGTCTCTGCCCTGATCACACCCAGGTCTGTGTTCCTGGCCCAGACCTCTCTGCTGAACTCCAGCCCAGCCACCTGTGCGGCCTCCATGGGTGGCTGAGAGGCTCTGTGAGCTTGCTGTGATCACAGTGGGATTCCTGAGGGTCCCCAACCCCAGACCTGCTGCCCTGCCCTTCCCTCTTGCCCATCTCAGGAACGGAAGCTCCAGGCTTCCAGTTGCTCAGAGCAAAAAGCCCTGCAGTTGCCCTCAACTGCTCTTTCTCTGTCACACACACATCCGGTCCATCAGCAAAATACGTCTAGAATTTGCCAGCTTCTTGCCGTTGGCACACTAGGCCGCCATCGTTTCTTGCCTAAGTCATGGTCATGCCTCCTGCTGGAGTCCGTGCTTCCCCCTGCCCTGACACTGACTAGAGTGGTCCTGCACACACGGAAGCCCCAGCACGGTCTGCCCCTGCTCAGAGCCCTGCAAGCTCACCCGGGGTCAGGGCCAGTCCTCCAGTGGCCCGCGAGCCTCATCCCGACCTCGTCCCTCTGCCCCTCGCTCTGCCGCCAGCTGCTGTCTGCTCGTGCCCCAGGCCCTGCAGTGCTGCTGCTGCCACTCGGAGCCCTGTGCCATGTGGCTCATTTCCTCAGGCCTCTGGTTTCTGCTCAGGTGTCCCCATCACCCTGGCCCTCACCGACAGCCCTGTCTGGGGCATAGCTGCCCTGCCCTCCTCCCTGCTTTCCTTTGCTCCACAGCACTGATGCCGTCTGCCTTGCTCTGTGTTTACTTGTTTGTTTTCGTCTCCTCTTATTAGAATGTCAGCTCCTTGAGAGCAGGGCCTGGTTTCTTCCCTGCTGTAGATGCAGTGCTTTGAGAGGTTCTGGTAGTAGGTGCTCAGTAAATGTTTGTGCAACGAGTGGAGGGGACAGCCCTACACAGTGAAGTCAGTGCCGGGCTGGCGGGTGGCAGAGGCACCACAGGGCCACAGGGTGGGCACTGTGGAGGAGAGGCTCCCACGCAGGGCTCCCGCCCCTGCCCAGCCTTGGCCGCCCTGCACAGGTTCAACCGGGCGGCACTCATCAATGTGGGCTTCCTGGAGAGCGACAACAGCACAGACTACATTGCCATGCACGACGTGGACCTGCTCCCTCTCAACGAGGAGCTGGACTATGGTTTCCCTGAGGCCGGGCCCTTCCACGTGGCCTCCCCGGAGCTCCACCCGCTCTACCACTACAAGACCTACGTTGGTGGCATCCTGTTGCTCTCCAAGCAGCACTACCAGCTGGTGAGGCCTGGCTCAGCCCTCTCTGCTCAGCCTGGGTGGAGGTGGAAGGCAGGATGGAGCGGTGCTTCTGGGGCCTGGGAGACGGAGCCTGCCTTGCCCCAGCAGGAGCAGCAAGTCAGCTGCAGGAACAGAAACACCCATGCAAGCGGGCTTCAGAAAACTGGGGATTTATTGGCCCTTGACAATGACAAGTGTGGGCAGGGCAGGGAGAGGGTTTGGCTTCAGGTACAGCTTGCCCATCTCTCAGAAAGTGTCACCAGGACCCCATTTTTATGTCCATCTCTCAGCTCTGCCTTCCCTACATTGGGTTGATTTTCAGCCATGCAGGATGCAAGGTGGCTGTTGTAGCTACAGCCTGTGTGTCCCTCTCGGCTCCACTCTGGTGGAAGACTGGGCTTCCACAACAGCCCAAATGAGACTCCTAGGACTGAACCTCACTGGCTCTTAATTGGTCCAGCTTGAGTCCTGGGCCCATTCCTGAATCAGTCACTGCTGGTGGGATGGGAGGGTGGGAAAAACCAGGTGGCTTAGGCCCAAATCTGCTCTCCAAGCTGTGTCAAAAGCCAGCCTTTATAAGTGAAGCCCCCAAGCTGGGTGAAAGGACAGCTGTGTGCCAGGGGCCCAGCTGTCCCTCTCACACACACAGGAAGAGACTAGGGCAGGCTGCCCAGGAGGAATGGGAGCACGGGGGAGGCAGAATTCAAGTGGGAGTTGGCGATTCTGCCCATTGATGGCTCCCAAGAGAGGTCCCCTCTGGCCAGCAGGACACTTTCGAGGTGATTATCTCACACCAGTTCAAGGTCCCATTAGAGCAGGGAGAGGGACTGGCAAGTGCTGACCCTCCTCCATGCCCCAGTTTCACAGAGGCCAAGGGAGATACAGGCATCTGGTGTGCATTCAGAACAGCTAGGGGAGGAAGAGGAAGAATGATCTGGGTACACCCAAGAGGTGGGAGACCAAAGGGCACCCCTGGGAGGATGGGACAAGTGATGCTGCCTGTCTCTGTGTCAGTGCAACGGGATGTCCAACCGCTTCTGGGGCTGGGGCCGCGAGGATGATGAGTTCTACCGGCGCATTAAAGGAGCCGGGCTCCAGGTAAGTCTCCCCCAGAGTCCTGCCTCAGCCATCATGGCTGCCCTGAGGTTCTCTTCTTTGTCCTCAGATGAAGATCATAGGGTTGTGCAGATGGCATCCCTGGTTCTGATCCCTGCCCCAACCTTCACTTGCAGCGGTCAGCTAACTAGTCCCTGCTCTCTGGACCGCGGTGTCCTCTAACGCAGGGCGGGAACGCAGGCCTCTGCCTGTGGCTTCCTGGCAAGCAGTGGGGCCTCAGGGGAGCTAGTGGTAAGGGCCAGGGCTCCAGGAGGGATGGCCTGACCCCAACTTCCTTTGGCCTCCTAGCTTTTCCGCCCTTTGGGAATTACAACTGGCTACAAGACATTTCGCCACCTGCATGACCCAGCCTGGCGGAAGAGGGACCAGAAGCGCATCGCAGCTCAAAAACAGGTGCTGGCTGGTCTCCTCATTGGGGACAGACAGGTGGTATGTGGGGGACCAACAGGCCCGAGCATTTCACCAAGTTCTCCTTGGGCCTACGTGGCCCGTCCTCCCCTGCTTGGCCCAGGTCAGTTGACGGGCATCGTGCTTGGGCACCATGCCCTGCTCTGGTGGCTGCCATGGGCACCTTGGGCACTGTGGGTCACCCCAGACCCTAGGGTCCATGCAGGCTGGTGGGGGGTGGGGAGGAGGCTCAGCTGTCACACCCACGATGCAGGGATCCCTATCCCTCCCCCAGCCTCTTCTCCAGCAGGAAACTCCCTGCCCTCCTGCTCACTGGTGGGGTGCAGCCTTGGGCCGGAGACTTTGGGTTCCTCCTCTTGTCAGTGGGGATCCCAGGACCTGTGGTGATGAGGTTGTGTGGGCTCAGTGACAGCAGGGACCCATGAAGCCCTGAGTACATGTGCTGTCCTTTCGTTCCCAGGAGCAATTCAAGGTGGACCGGGAGGGCGGCCTGAGCACTGTGAAGTACCGTGTGGATTCCCGCACCGCGCTGTCTGTGGGCGGGGCCCCCTGCACTGTCCTCAACATCATGCTGGACTGTGACAAGGCCGCCACCCCCTGGTGCACACTCGACTGAGTTGGCTAGACAGTGAGGAAGCCTGTACCTACAGGCTGCTGTGCTGCTCATGCTCAGGACAAGGCAGGACACGGAGCAGCCAGGAGGGAGACGGCAAGCTACGCCTTTGCGACAGCCCAGCCCCAGAGGCAGGCTCGAGCTGGGACAGGACACATGGGCTGCCTGGGACGCTGCTAGCAACGAACAGTGATTGCAGAGGCTGGGGTGTGGCTCCCAACTGGGACTCGCCCTCTTCCCGCTTGCCCTGCTCTGCCCTACTAAGACCTGCAGGCAGTGGGGAGGGTGGAGCAGGACAACCTCTAACCGCCCTCCCTTTTGTTCCTTCCCACTGGACTGCCTCCCGCAGAGATGCAGTTTAGGAGCCGTGTAGCCCATGTAGGTGGCAGTTGTGACTGGGAGGGCTAGAACTCCAAAAACCAGAGCACAAATCCCACAGAAAGAACAGCCAGTCCCAGCTCTAGCTGGTTGTTGGCATACAGGAATGTGGGTCTGGTGTCGCCAGATCTTCTGATTTCTCAAAAGAAACTAGGATACTGGATTCTTAAGTGAAATCTTCTGATTTTTAAATGATAGCGACTCAATGAAACTTTCAAAAAGTATGGCAGGCCAAACAAAATGTGCTGTGGTCCACCGGTTCATCACCCTTGTCGGAGGGGAAGGGGCAGGGGCAAAAGGTGATACCTTAGCTGTAAGCTGGCAAGGAGGTGGGGAAGGGCTGGGGCCAGGTCCAGGCGGGAGGGGAAGGCGAAGGCATGAGGTTCCTGTACCCCCCAGCCCTCCAGGCTCTGGCCGGCTCCCTGGTGCCCCCCTTGGCCGCCTGAGCCTGGGCTGGGCACTTCATGTTGCCTTGCTGAGTCGAGTCGGGAAAGAAAGCTGCTGAAGAAACGGATGCACAGGCCCAGACTCAGGGTAGGTAGGACGTGGCGACGCCTCAGCCTAGAGGGAGGGGACCTCAGTTCTGAGGTGGGAGAAGTAGGAGGATCCTGGAATGTTCCCAAAGCATGAGGGCAGGTGGCGGTGATCACTGAGTGCCACAATCACCGATCCAAGTGCCCAGTGCCAGGGAGGCGAAGGAGGAGCAGCCCAGGGGAGCATGGAATTGGGGAGTGCTCCTGGAGGAGTCACTCACTCGGAGGAAAGGCCAGGACCCTGAGAGGGGAGGTGAGGGCTCTGCAAGGCAGACACGCCTTCCAGGTGTCTGGCTGCCAGTGATTTGGGGCAGGAGTCAGAGGAGACTGTCGGCCCAGTTAGGGCTGGTTGGTTTAGCACTGGGCTACCTGTAGTGCTGGGGAGGGAAGGGATTGAGGTCCCCGAGTGCAGGAAGGCAGACCTAACAGCCCTGGTCCAAAAGACTCCTCTGAGGATGATCTCAGGGCTGCTGTGTGCAGCTGTGTGGGTTGTGTACTGTGTAACCTGTGTATGAGCCGAGAGACTTAAGCAGAGATGGCTGGGGTAAAGCTTCAGACTCAGACATTTAACCAGGGTTGTTGTGATCCTAAATTGACCTTGCCCAGCAATCCAGCTTCACCCACTATAGTGAGGGGCACACAGGTTCGCCTGCCGTGCAGGGTGCTGGAGATGGGAGTGACGCTTTCTGTGTGCCAGTCTCCTGGGCGACCCAGCAGCCGCATCATGGACTCACACATAACATGGAGCAGTAACACCAGCTTCTTGGAGTTGGTGGGAATGGGTGTGATATCAAAGTTCCCCGCTCTGTACTCTGCTGGCACGTAGGAAGACCTGAAAAAAATGGGGGTTCCTTCCTGTCCACCTGCACGAGAGAAGTGGAATGAGCAGAGGAAAAGTGAAGAAGATCCTATTACCTTGCGGGGGCCAGCCGACAGCCCGGCCTCAGCGCACGTCTAGCCCTGTGTCCCTGCACTCCCCCTGGCCACCGACCGCCCCCACCACCATCTTCGAGGCTCTGTGGGATGCCCCACTCCAGGCTAATGCAGCTCAAATCTACAGCCCACTACTCCCCATCCTGGGCCTCCACCACTCTCCAGGGAAGGGAGAGAGCTGAGCCGTGGATGGCAGGGAGAAATGGGCAGCCCACTGCTTCCTTAGTGCCTCTGCCTCTACCCGTGGAGTGAAACTAACATCCCCGCCTGGCTGGCCAGGGTGTGGGTCAAGTGAAGCAAGGACAGGCTGGGTGAGGTGGCTCCTGCCTGTAATCCCAGCACTGAGAGGCCAAGTTGGGAGGGTTGCTTAAGCTCAGGAGTTCAAGACCAGCCTGAGCAAGAGTGAGACCCGTCTCTACTAAAAATAGAAAAACTAGCCAGGCATGGTGGTAGTGCCTGTAGTCCCAGCTACTCGGGAGGCTGAGACGGAAGGATCTCTTGAGCCCAGGAATTGGAGGTTGCAATGAGCTATGATGACATGACTACCCTCTAGCCAGGCAACAGAGTGAGACTCTGTCTCAAAAAAATAAAAAAGGAAACTGAATGCCCCTCCTCACCATCCCTCCTTTCATATTCTAAAAAAAAAAAGTGAAACCGGGACATAGGAGCACCCAGCACAGCACTCGGCCAGCATAGTGGATGTGATAATAACTACCACTTGTTGAGCATTCACCACATAGAAAATTCTTTTTTTTTTTTTTTGAGGCAGAATGTTGCTCTGTCACCTTGGGTAGAGTGCAGTGGCATCATCATAGCTCACAGCAGCCTCAAACTTCTGGGCTCAAGGGATCCTCCTGCCTCAGCCTCCCCAGTAGCTGGGACTATAGGTGCGCCCCACCACCACCACCACGCCAGTCTAATTTTTCTATTTTTAGTAGAGATGGGCCTCACTCTTGCTGAGGCTGGTCTTGAACTCTTTAGCTCAAGCAATCCTCCTGCCTCAGCCTCCCAGAGTGCTAGGATTATAGGTGTGAGCTACCTCGCCTGGCCAGAAAATTCTTGACATTGCATTATTTCGCTGAGGATTCCCTACCTAAGAGCTAGGTCCTATTTCCTAACGTGCTCTATAGATGAGGAAAGCAAAGCCCCAGCTCACACTGCTGGTAAGTGGCAGAGCTTGGGCTGTGAACCCCTGGAGTCTGCCTTCAGAGCCAGCTTCCTTTGCCCTGCCCTGTGCAACAGGGGCCTGCGCACAGCCGTTCCTTCCCCTCTAGACCTTCTTCCTCTCCCCAGCCAGAGAGGGGCAATGGGGAGGGCTGGGAAGAAAACAGGGCCACAGGGGAGATGCAGAGTATCTGCCTCTTGACTCCTCTGCCTCAAGGAAGATAGGATTCTGGCTGCTGGAGAGGTCCCTTGGGGCTGGGAAAAATGGACAGGGCATCAGTGGGACCCAGAGCACAGCACTGTGACTGAGCGATGTACAAAGTGTTTGCGAGAGGCTTCCCCAAGGAGTCGAAGCCTTGCTGGTGGGGGAAGAGTCTGCCAGTCAGAATGGGAAGGGCTTCCAGAGGGACCAGCATGTGCAAAGGCAGAGAGATTGGAGAGAGCATGTGGTGTTCAGGGACTTGGGAGTAGTTTGAGGTGTCCCTGGCACCGCAGTTCTGTGCAGGAGCAGGGGAGGTGGGAAGCAGAGGGAAGGCTGGGGTGAATCCTGAGGGTCTGTGAATGCCACACTAAGCAACTGGTACTTTATTCTAGGGGTGCAGGGTTTTCAAGCAGGGGAGAATTTTTGAGCTGGGTATGTCTGTGTTCTAGAAAGATCTTTTTGGGGCAGGATCCAGGGTGGACTGTAGGTTGGAATCTGAGGAGGGAGAGAGCCCAAATGAGAGGTGATGAAGCCAGAATGAGGCAGTGGAGTGGGGTGTGGCAGGAGAGAGGTCTGCCGAGCCCAGAGTCTACGTAGCCGTCCGCTCCCAGCCTTGCTGGCCAGGATCAGGGTACACCATTAGGCCGGGGTCAGCTCCATCGCACATCGTTTCCCAAATGGATGTACCATCTCAGCCCTGGTGCCTGAGAACATTTTTACAAAACAAAAAACAAAGGGAAAAGCAACTTCCAGTTCCAGCATCAACATGCAATGCGCTTGGAAGTCATCATTCCCGTCTTCACAACGAGAAAGAGCCACCATACACCTGGCCTCTGGTTTTAGAGGCACCCAGAGCAATCTCCATAACAAGCCTACTCTCCAGGAAAGGAGACAGACAGAGCCAGCTCACCTGGGATTAATCACCCAACTCTAGCCCCCTCTAACCTTCATAACTCACCTGGGGGTAGGGGCTAAAGCTAAGATACCTGTGAAGCTCAGAGCCCAGGGACAGAGATCCACTAAAAGAATCATAAAATTAGAAAATGCTTCCCCTTCTCTAACCCTTGCTACCACATCAGCAGGGCTCCAATATCACTGGTGGGTTACAGCTGGAAGAGCTTCTAGGCACAGACTGTATTTAAGAGGTTCTTGGGGAAACCCAAAGACAACAGAGGAGAAAAAACCAAGGACAGTAGAGGAATTTAAAGCCTCTGGCACTTAAATTTACAGTAAATGTTAAAACTAAACCCAACTCCTAATCAGGTTAACATAAATCTTATACTAAGGGTCTATTTATATCAGATTTACCCAATAAACCGAGTATTGCAAGGCATGCTAAACAGCGGGAAAACACATAGGCTGCAGAGACAAGGGAAGCATTAGAATCAAGCTCAGACATGACTAGGTCCAGCTAGGACAGATTTTGGAACTATCAGACAAAATTTAAAATAACTATCACATATGTTAAGGGCTCTAATGGAAAAAGGACAGGTAGGTAATGTAAGCAGAGAAGTGGAAACTCAAAGGAGATGCTAGAAATAAAACACACTGTGGCAGAGATGAAGAATACCTTTGACGGCATCACCAGTATACTGGACACAGAGGAGGAGAAAATCAGCTTAAAGAGACGTTAATAGGAGGCCGCGCGTGGGGGCTCACACCTGTAATCCTAGCTCTCTGGGAGGCTGAGGCAGGTGGATTGTTTGAGCTCAGGAGTTCGAGACCAGCCTGAGCAAGAGTGAGACCCCGTCTCTACTAAAAATAGAAAGAAATTAATCGGACAACTAAAAAAACATATAGAAAAAATTAGCCGGGCATGGTGGTGCATGCCTGTAGTCCCACATACTCGGGAGGCTGAGGCAGGAGGATTGCTTGAGCCCAGGAGTCTGAGGTTGCTGTGAGCTAGGCAGATGTCACGGCACTCACTCTAGCTCGGGCAACACAGTGAGACTCTGTCTCAAAAAAAAAAAAAAAGGTATACAATGGAATGTCGTTCTCCTTGCCTATCTTCTATTCATCTAGTTCTCACTTCTCCCCAGCCCCTCGGTACAGGTGATCATTGTTACAGTTTCTTCCGGGATACCTTTATGCAAAGATAAATAAAATTGAATATCTACATGTATGCATACACACATACATGCACACACACATGTGTGTGTTTATACCCTGTTGAATTGAGTTATCAGTCCCAACTCTTCAGTCCCCTCCCTTGATATCAGACACCCACACCCTTTGCCGTGGCTCCTGGTGGGCAGGGTGTTCTTCACTCCTTGACTTTGGACTTGGTCTTATGACTTGTTTTGGCCAATGGGATGTTAGCTGATGAGAGGTGAGTCCTGAGACGTTTCTGTGTGGTTGGTCTTACTCTCTTGAGCTCGTGCTTCACCATGAGCAGAGCATGGCTGGCTCACTGTTACCCCTTCAGCCTGGTCCTCGAACGAGGAATGGGGAACACTCTGAGCAGCACCTGTAGCGTGCAGTTTGGAGCAGAGCCGCTCTACCGAGCCCCGCGGAGATCGGCGGATCCCCGAACATGTCTCAAATCCATGAGCATGAGAATGAATAATCACTTTTTAAACAGTTTTGAGGTGGTTTATTAGGCAGCATTATTGGGGGGATATTGTATCCTCTGGGCCTCATTATTTGTAAAAAATATGCCATGCAAATCTTTCCAAATCAGTGAATCTCATTCTATTTTTTAAAATCTGTGGGGGGTAGACAGCCAAAGGTTTGGTCAATGGATACAGAAATATAGCTAGACAGGAGGAATAAGTTCTAGTGTTTCATAGCAATATAGAGTGACTATAATTACAAATTTATTGTATATTTTCAAATAGCTAGAAGAGAGGATTTTGAATGTTCTCAACACAAAGAAATGATAAATGTTTGGGGTGATGCATGTGCGAATTACGCTGATTTGATCATTACACATTGTATGCATGCAGTGATATATCACACGGTACCCCATAAGTATGTACAATTATTGTGTCAGTTAAAAATAATGATAAAAAAATCCCTGTATATTAATAGAATACCATTGTTTGGCTATACTAATCTATGCAAAGACATCTAGGTTGTTCCCAATATTTAAAGCTCTTATAATTCTTCACTGAATAACCTTGCATATACATCATTTTGCACGAGTCCAAATATTCGTGTAGGATAAATTCCCAGGAGGGAAATTGCTGTGTCAAAGAATACGTGCATTGATAATTTTGATGGATATTGTCAAACGAAGCTCCATAGGAACACTCCTACCAGCAGTGTTCGAGAATACTTGTTTCCCCACAGCCTCACCAACAAAGTGTTTTATTAACCTTTTGAGGTTTTGCCCATCCAAAGGGGAAAATAATATTGCCATAGTTTTAATTTGCATTTCTCTTATTCGAGCGCGATTGAGCGTTTTTTCAAATGGGAACAAGCCATTTGTGCTTTCTTTTCTATGAACCGTTTATTCATTACCCTTTAGCCATCTTTCTCTTAGATTGTCTTTTTCTTATTGATTCTCTCAATATGTATTTGCTGAATAAACAAACGAATGAAATAAAATGAATTTAAATAGGGAACATTGAATACCATGGTTCGACATCCCAAAGAAAGCCCGGCAGAAGCAAGAATAGATTTGGCATGGCTGCAACTTTTCATCGTGTTCTTTGATAAAAAGCCCAGGACCTCGCGTGTAAATGCCTCTCCCGATAGACAGTTCTGCAAGAGGTCGAGGTACCAAGGTTCGAGGAAGCGGCCTTCCGCAGAGAGAGCTGAGGACACCCGAGGGCGTCTCGGTTCCCAGCAGGACGTCCAGTAGGACCGGAGGACTGTGCACTCTCCCAGGGCCAGGAGGCCTCATTCGTTCTCTGAGATGGGTGGTCGGGAGTGAATCTATGTGTCTCAGACACCAGACGAGCAGGTGGCAGGTTGACAACCTATTGTGAACATAAAGGAGGCGAATCCGGGCTCTCGCCTGGAAGGAAAGTGTCAGACTCCGCTGGCGAACTTTCCCTGCACCAGGCACCTGCCTTGCTTTCTGGCCAGAGCAGGCTTCGCGATGGTTTGTGCTGTTCTCGTGGTCTTAAAGACGATGGTGTTGCCACCCTGCCTGCTGCTGTATTCCTGCGGTGGCAGCTGCTCTGGTCCCCTCTGTCACTCACGGAAACGACCCAGAACCACCTCCCCTCACGCGTGTGCCGTACACCTCTCCCCGCTGCCCTGGGGCTTTCCTGTTCCACCGCGGCACGCGGCACTGTGGGCTCCAGTCGCTGCCCAGCCCCATGAAACCCAGAAGTGTGGGGGAGTTGACACCCCACTGTGGGGGGGGGCTTTGACCGATGGCAGATGAGAGCTGACAGATAAATTATTCCAGCCCCCAGATGGATCGTTCAAAGACGCAGCTTCTCTGAAGACATCTGGGAGACCAAGCAAGCGACCTGTCCCAAGCTGTGGCAGCACCATGAAACACTCCCCTTTGTCTCTCTCCTTTCTCCCTCACTTTTGCTACGCTGGGATTGCATTCCCCAAATCAGTGTCAGCATATAGCACCTTTGCTCCAAGCTCTGTTTTCTAGGGATCTCCTGCTAAGACAGAAAGTAAACTCGTTTCCTTCCAGAGGTGGGGGTTTCTACACAATGTGTATGTGGTATCTAGACAATGGCTTGTGGGATTGCTGTGAGGAAGGTTTAAAGGAAAAGCCCTACTATTTATTGAGCACGTACTATATGAGAATTCTATGCTAAATGTTTCACATACGCTTAATTCTCACAATATCCCTATGAAGTATTACTGCCATCGTTTTACCGATAAAGGACACTTTGGATTTTTAAGTCACTTGTCCAAGCTGGTAAATGATGGATTGAGTTGGGCTTTCAATCCCGTTCTGCTCAGCTCCAAACTGGTACTTACGTGATTCGAAAGTCACATGATGTGCTGTAATGCACTTGGACAGAATGCCTTAACAGAGGAAGTCACCTAAGTGTATCCAACTGACCCTTTATGGGCTCACTTTCCTGCTTTATAGGAGTAAGAGAGTACTGTCAGCAGTATGTACCTTACCGACGGGCAGCATGTTGTGCTTTCCAAGTTCTCCCATATTTTATTAATATCTTCCTGAATAAATCCCCATTGATTAAAAGCAGAAACTGCAGCTCAGAGAGGCTAGGGCACTTGCCAAAGTCCACCCAGCCTGTGGTCACTGGAAATAGACTTGGATCTTTTGTGGCCCATTTAGTGCTATTCCTGAGGCCCTCCTTTCCTCTCAACTGGGCACGTGCATGACAGTTGTCACTGCCTGAGAAATTGTTCCATGCAACAGTGAAAATTCAAGCAAAACAAAGCATCACAGAGTAAAAATGAAGTCTCTGATCCTCCATTCACGTGTGTGTGTGTGTGTCCTTTTGGAGTTATTCTCTGAATGTACTGACATACATGTTAAATAGGACACCACCGAAAACACGCACATGGCAGGTCATTGTCCCCCACCCTGCTTGGAGATGGTGCCATCTCAGCGCATGTCAATTAATGGCCTCTCTTGTCTGAGGAGCATTTGTTCCCTGGGATGGACGGACCACAAGTCATCTGGCTGATCCTCCGTCGAGAAGGGTCAGGTTGCCTTCTGCTCCCTGTTGCGCGTTCGTAATTAGAGAGTGTCGCTTCATGGATGAGAGGGTAGGAAAGGGAAGGACTTGCCCAAGGTCATGCAGCTCGCTGGTGGCAATGCTGGGATGTGAACACAGGTCTCCTGACCCTGGTCCACTTTGTTTCATGGTTACCCCACAAAGGGGGTTCCATGCAGGGGCATGGAACAAACCCCCAAAGCCCGGGGTGGACGGATGGGCATGCACAAATGAGGAACGGTGGACCTTCAATGCCAGGGGCTACTTCCTGCTTCTGGGGTGGCGTCTCGCCCAGCCATTCTGCTAACTCTCTGGCAGGGTCACGGCCGCCACCGAACCGCCTCCAGTGCGAATGTCCCTCTGCTCTGCTCCAGCACAGCAGCTCCGCACGCCCCGGGACTCCTCCCTCGGCTCCCTCCAGTGACAGGTAAGTCATTGATCATCCCTGGGAGCCAGCTGAGAGCAGGATCTATTTAAAGAGGCGCATGTTTCCAGGTGCTGAGTCACGGGCTGGGCCAGCCGGCCCGAGTCTGGGCAGTGCAGACGTTCATGGTACAGCGGTCACTGCAGCCTGGCTCAGAATCCGACAAACCACCCCAAAGAGGCGCTGAGCTGAAATACCACATTCGATAAGATGAAACTCGATACTTGGAGCCTCACGTGTTTCTAGATTTTAAACACGGGTACCTCCCACCTGACCACTATTCTTCATTATTATATCTACATAATGTTGATCAATCAGCCACAGTTGCTTTCATGGAGACCCAGATTGAAATCCTAGCTCTGCTGCTTACCAGCTGTGTGACCTTGGGCAAGTTCAATAGCCTCTCTGAGCCTCATTGTCCTCATTTGTAAAATGGGGTTAACAACTGCCCTGTGGCGCGTGGGGGCAAGATAAGTACAGCAACATATAGGAAGCTCATGTCACAGCCTGCGGCATGTAGTAAACATTCAGCAACGGAGAGCAAATTAAATTAAATCAAATAATTATATTAAATTAAATGAGTGTTCAGTACTGTGCTGCGCATGGTAGGAGAATACCAAATGCAATGCAGTATGGTGCTGGCTCTCATGGAAGTTGCTGTCTAGTTGTTTAGAGAAGTCACAGATTTGTGAAGTTTAGCAAGTCTGAGCAAGGCAACATTAGGGTAATTGCTGAGGACCTGCTTCGGTTCAGGCAAAGCACTGACCGGGGCTCTGGAGGTGCACAGATGGCTCCTGACCCCAGCAACTCACTGTCTAATGGGACAGACCATGCCATGCAAACACAGAGTGACAGTACAACATGGAAAGTTCTCAAATACGTTTACAGCAGTAAGAGCATCCAGTCAAGGAGCAGCTAATTCCGCCTGGGACATTTGGGAGAGGCTCCAGAAAGGATAAAAAGATGACAAATACGTCACATATATGACATCACTCTTCATTCTCTGTCCATGGCAGTCATTGGCAGTCACAGTCCTCTGCATCCTTCTCAGCACAATGATGACCCTCTGCATCCTTCTCAACACAAGGCTCCAGACAGCCACTACCAGTCGGTCAACACTGATATGACGAATGCTATTTGCCATCCTTGAGTTAAAAGGTGTTTCAAGGAACTAAAAGGTATCATCTGTGAGATACAGGTAGTTAGAGCTATGGATCTCGTGGAAGAGAAATGGTCTTGGAGGGAGGTATGAGAAAACTTTGACTCTAGTTGTAGCTTTGACACTTATGTGTGCTGTGAACTTGGATCATGTCATCTCTTTGAACGTGTTTCCTCTAAGTGGCTCTGATTCTTGGAGTCCTGAGACGAGGGAGGCATCTCCAGTGTGGGAGCTCAAGGAAGGCAACGGCAGGAGGCGGGGATGCAGGGGGCTTTGAGGGATGGGCACCATTTGCAACAACAGAGACCCGTGTGTGTGTCCATGCTTGCATGCGTGTGTGTATGTGTGCACACATGTTCTGAGAGCATGAGGGAATGTCGTAGGTAGGCAGTGGATGGATTTCAGAATCTTCTCCCCTCTTCCCTCTCCAAACATGAAAGGCAAACGCACCCAGCGGTCTACACTGTGGTGTGAGCCCAGTTCTTTGGGAACTGCAGCAGGTGCCAGGATTGCAGGACCTGCCGGGAGTGGTCACAATTGTGGAAAAAGTTCCTGGCCGTGGGCGGGGTGCTGTGGCATCTGCCTGCTGCTCCTTCCTCTCGCCATTCCCCGCAGCACGGGACCCGTCTGTCTGCCTCCTCCGCAGGGCCAGCCCGCCCCGAGCCCATGAGGATGCCCGCTGGTGACCGGAAAGGCCGTTTGCCATGCAGACCTGTGCGACCCACAGTCGTGCCTCCGAGTGGCTGTCTTGCACAGTGAAACCGGGGCAGAACCACTGATAGTTTAGCTCCAGATTCAATACTTGCCATTCAGACTCCCTTTTCTGTTTACTTTTCTCATTCTGTAACTCAACAGACTGCTTAGCAGAATGGTCCGGGTATGTGGACTCCACAGTCAAACTGCTTGGGTTCAAATTCTAGCTCTGCCACTTCCAAACTGTGCAACCTTAGGCAAATGACTCAACCTCTCTGAGCCGTAGTTTCCTCATCAATAAAATAGGGGGGCAATAATAGTACCGCCTTCATAGGGAAGGGTGTGGATTCAATGAAAAAAATCTATGCAAACACAATGCAGTATCTGTCATAAATGTTCAATAAATATTCACTATTATTATATTATCAGTTATAGTATTTTCTCCTTTACCTTGTCTTGCCCCGACTAGATTGCAAGCTCCCTGAGGGGTGGAATCATCTCTTTTGCATTTCCCAAAGTCTGGGCTCAATACCAAGCATGTGGAGGCACTCAAAAGTATTGTTATTATTTGATGTAAAAATAGAACATTGTAGAAGCTGTAGAGGAAGTTCTGCTTTCTGCACTTAGGGCTCAAGGAACTTTAGGTCCACATCTACCTTCCCAGACTCATCTGCTGTTCCTTTTTACAAAAATCTACCCTCCAGGCTTATCAGACCATTTGTGATTCCTTGAATATACCACTTTCCTTAATGCTTCTCCTTGCAAACCCTATTTCCTTTGCCTTCTCCCCACAGTTGTCAGTCAAGGCTTTTAAAATTTCAAATGACATAAGTCTAACATAAAGTAGCCAAAGCAGAAAAAATGTCTATTTGTTCAAATAACATAAGGATCTAGTATTACAGCCTCAGGTATGGCTGGATCCAGGCACCCAAATTATACCATCAGGACAGATCAATTTTCCTTTTTGTTGGCTTCATTCTTAAATATGGTCATTCTTAAATACGGTATTGGCAAGATGGCCATCAACAGTTCAGGTGTACCTCCAACCATCGCAGCAATATCAGGAGAAAGAGAATGCCTTTTCATTTAAGGTTCTAGAAAGAGTCTGAGATTGCCTCTCATTGGACCAGTTTTAGTCATGTGCTCATCCTCAGTCCAATCACTGTGGCCGGGAAGATGAAATATGCTGATTGGACAGATTTGGGTCACGTGTTCATCCCCGGGGCAATCACAGGGACCGAGCGTGGGTAAAAGGTCATTGGCTACTGGGCAGATAAAAACAACAGATGCTCCACACAGATGGCAAACCCTTTTCAGCATTCAGGATGAAGCTTGAATGCCATCTTAGTCAAGTGACTCTAAAGCTACCTCCTACCCCCAGGTTGAGTCATAAGCTGTCTCCACGATTAGCCCACAATCCATACGACTGTAACCGACTCTCCTTCGAGGGAGGGGCTGGGTGTTATTAGTGTTGTAGGCTCTGGGCACCTAACGTGAAATAAATGTTCATTGAATGAATGAATGAACGAATGAGTGAGTGAAGCCAGAGTTTGGTGGTCCTGGGCCCGTTTTCCCTCAGATCTATTGCCCTCCCTTCCCTGTCCCGTTATCACGGGGAGGGGGATCCAGCCCTGTAGTCAGCATTTCCCAGGCTCCCTGACTTCTGCCCGAGGCAGCCAGTAGAAGCCCTTGGCGGTATATTTGAGGGCAGATAACGGAGAACCTGGGACTCACCCAAGTTCCCTGCCTCTCTCTACCTTCCCTGCCTCTCTCTAGCTGAGAAGCTTCTTTCGCAATGGCTGTATCTCTGGAGTCCCAGCTTTCGCCTGTGACCTTGGCCTCCGGGCTGTGGTCATACCTCCTCCTCCCTCTGTCTGTCCAGACGCAAGGACAGCTGAGACTTTTGGCTGTAGCTAATCTCAGAGTGGTCGTGCCGTCCCCTTTTGGCTTCTGACCTTTTCTATGCCCCACGCGACCAATTTCCTGCATTAAATGTCATGTTTGAAATACTTAGCGTGGTGTCTATTTTCCTGGATGGTGTCTGACTAGTATCAACCTGCTAGGGGGTTTCATTTGGAGCCTGCAAACTGTTGGGAACAAGCTGGCTCTATAGAATTGTCTGAGCCAGAAGGGGACTTTGGTTTGCTCTTAGAGAAATTTCTCAGCTGCTGGTTTGAGAGAGAGAGAGAGACAGAGAAAGAGAGGAGTTACCTCTGTCTAAAGACTCTGTATTCACTAAAGTTCTCCATTCATCAATACCCCTGCTGCTTGTCCGCATGGTCCCAGCTGGTCAGGGAGGAGCATATCTGTGGGGAATCAAAAGATGTCAATCATGGGAGTGGTAGAGAGGAAGGTGGAATGTTTCAATCATGATGTGTGTGTGTGTGTGTGTGTGTGTGTGTGTGTGTTATTGCTATGTTATGCCCAATTCCAGCTTCTTAGAAGAAAGGCAGGCTTCCTACCATTTGGTTCTAAGAACTGAGGGAGACTCATGAGATTATTTCTGCCCACAGCAAGCATAAGATTGGGCCAGTAAAGCCCTTAGAGTTCCCTGCTGTGCCTCACAGAACAGAGCAGGGACAGAGCAGCGCAGGAGAGCTCAACCCGTGGCCCTTAGTGCCTCTCAGAGCTGAGCCGAAGTCCTGGCTTTGCCCTTATTACATTGTGATCTTACATAAGGCACTTAGCATTTCGGAGTCTTGGCTTCTTTGTCTATAAAATGCAGCTGATTATAGCACCCACTTCACGGAGCGAAATGAATCCACGCGTGTAAAGTGCTCCATGCACCGCTTGATGTAAACTTCCATGCAAGCCTTCCTTAAATATTGGCTTAAAACCTAACTGAGATCTCCATACCGAGGCTGGATCACAGACCTTGGCAGGGCTGAGACCACACCTCACTCGTCCGAGTACCCACAGTGCCCGGCTCTTATGGGCATTAATTTAGTTCCAAGGGGTAGAGTTTTGTTTAAGTTAGCTTGGATGAAAATGGAAGCCGTTATATGGAACCAGGGAAATCGTTTAGAACCTAATAGTAAGCACTACGGCTGGGCTTCATTGCAACTAAAAGGTCACACTGTCACCTTGGACCCCTCCCCTGCACGTGTTCTTGGTGTCCTCTCAATGCTTCTGCGTTTCGTTTTTCTGTCTGTAGATGGGTGCCATCTCGCCTCGTGCATCCACTTGTGCCTGGTCCACCATGGCATCGCCAAATGCCGGCTCTGCTCCCCAAGCCTACGCTAGCGGCAGATCACACAGCAGTTTAGAGTCCAAACTTGGAATCAGACTGCCTGGGTTCAAGCTGTGGCTCTGCTGCTTGCTAGCTGTGTGCCCTCGGACTCGTTCCACACTTCCATACTCACGTTGTACGGCGGGCCACTCCAAGCACCTCGTTTTCCCCATCTGTACATTGGGGCAATAATAGCACCTGCCTCATAGGGATATTGTGGGATAAGTGAGTTAACACGTGTGAGGTGCTTAGGATGCCTGGTACACAGTAAGTGCTCAGTAAACGTTCGTGATTTGTATGTGACTCCTCAGCTCACCTCCTGTCTTAGGGTGGTTCCCAG
This sequence comes from Avahi laniger, assembly GCA_963575035.1. NCBI lineage: Eukaryota > Metazoa > Chordata > Mammalia > Primates > Indriidae > Avahi > Avahi laniger. The sequence goes on from CAUYSK010113989.1 coordinate 33,391, forward strand.
ATGCACACCCTGAAACACGTGAAAAAGACTTATTAGGTTGTGTTCCCCTGGGAAACTGGAAGGGAAACAGGGAAAAACGGATCACAAGGAAGGAAAGGAGGCCACGTGGGGGGCGGTGCCAAGCTAAGTCCACGGAAGGCAAAACCCTGGCTTAACCCTGCAGGGGGCGCTCTGGAGTCAGTGGTCGCTTCTGAGGGTTGTTCTTAGGAGGTGAGAGAGCTGGAGTATTGATACTGCCGCACCTGTCAGTCATGGTTAAGGGAATTCTTGGACCCGTCAGGCTCTCTGTGTCACCCCGAGAGGCAGCCAGCGTGCGCGACGATGGTGAAGCGATCGAGGAGAGCTGCCTGGAGCACTGGCCACACTTGCGTCTCCTCCCTAGGGAGCAACGTAGCTCAGTCTTTATATCCCAAATTCAAGTCCCCCAGCAGCAGAAATCTGACGGGTACTGTGTGACCACCTCTTCCCCAAACGTGTGCAGCTAGGGGCTTCCTTAGCACGTAAAATGTCTCGTTGGAAGGAGGACTGTAGACGGAACAACTTAATGAGAGCGCTAAGGGGAACGGATGATGTCTCAAGGGTGCAGATGCTCCTCAGCCCAGCAAGGGACCCAGCGAGGGGCTTTAGTGGCCACCATTCGGGAAGGCATTTAGCAACAGGTGGGCAAGCACTGGGGTCAGACCTCCGAGTTCGGATCCCAGCTCTTCCACGCTCTGATTTGTCCTTGAGCAAGTGACTTGGTCCCTCTGTGCCGCAGTTCTCTTAACTGCAAACTGGGCGTGATAATAATAGCATCTTCCGCGCAGGTCTCTCGTGGGGATTTAATAAGAGATGGTGATATTATTCAGCCATCCACAGGAGAACAAAGTACTGACCCATGCTACGACATGAACGAACCCTAAACACATCATGCTGAGTGAAAGTATCCAGACGTGAAAGGCCACGTATGATGTGATTCCATTTGTATGAAATGGCCAGAATAGGCCAATCCGTGGAGACGGAAATTAGATTGGCGGTTGCAAGGGGCTGGGAGAGAAAGAATGGGAGTGACTCTTAATGGGTATAGGGTTTCTTTAGGGGATGATAAAATGCTGTGGAATTAGATAGTGGTAACGGCTGCATAATCTTGTGAATATATTAAAAAACAACTAAGCTGTGCACTTTAAAATGGTGAATGTTATGGTATGTGAATTATATCTCAATTAAAAAATAAGAGATATGGTATGCAAAGTCCCTGGCTCACAGCAAGTGTGTGATAAACTATCTTTCCCTGGATTACCGTAGTGGCCTCCTAACTGGTCTTTCCACTTCTCCTCTTGCATCCCAACAGAGTATTCAATGGTGCATGAGTTCGTGTCACTCCTTCTCTCTAAACTCTTCCATGGCTCCCATCTCTCTGGGTAAAAGCCCAAGTCATTACAGGGGCCTACAGGGCTCTACTTCAGCTGGCTCTTGGCTTATTCTCTCATCTTACCTTCTGGGGTTCTTACCTTGCTCTTTCTGCTCCAGCCGTATTAGCCTCTTGCTGCTCCTCAAACATATGCCAAATATGTCCCTACCTCAGGACCTTTGCACTTGGGGTTTCCTCCGCCTTGAGCAAACTTCCCTTGGAGATAGTGCTGGGCTTGCTCTTCTGCCTCCTTCAAGGGTTTGTTTAAATGTCGCCTTCTCGTTGAGGCTTTCCCTGACCACTTGTTATATTTAAAACAGAAACCTCCTACCCTGGGACTCCCTACTCACCTGCCCAGATAACTGTTCTCTGTACCATTTAGGTTTATTGCTAGCTGCACAATAGTGTGAGACCCATGAAGACAGGATTTTTGGGCATCGTGCTCACTGCTATCTCCCCAGTGCCTAGCACAGTGCCTGACACAGTCAGTGCTCAATCTTTTTTGACTGAATAAATAAGTGTTAGCGCTTATGATAACTTATAAGAAACTTTCAGAGACTTTTAATCTTATTATTTTCTTCTCATGGGTGTCTCATGCACTTTAACCTGACACCTCTTTGAGGCACCTTTCTTCTTTCCAACTCATCCCCATTGGGTGTTGGTTTTAGAGGCAGACGTTGTTCTTGTGGTATAATCATGAAGTTTCTCTAGAAAAGAGATTCATCTCACTTTGAAGTGAACCCTCCTTTTTTCAAAAAAAAAGAAAGAAAAAAGACACCAGAGCCCCCGACTGAATTCTTCTCTGTAAAGCAATTAGTTTTCTAAAGCTGATGTGGAAGCTGATCTGTGTATTGCTGTCAGTTGGAAGGCTTTGAAATTAATTGTCTTGGCTAACCTCATCGAGATCTAACGATGTTACGTTTAGTGCATAAAAACATTATCTCCTCATTGGTGTCTCGAGGGACTGAAAATCCTGCCTTATTTTCTCTTGAGTAGGAGAATGTAATTTTTGTTGGTTTCAAAATTAAGCCAGGGAACTAAGTGGTAGTGGAAAGAACTCTCAGACAGGGAGGCAGATTCTGGAATTCGGATTCTAGAACTAGCTCTGAAGCTCACTGACCATATGAACTGGGGTAAGGCTATTTTTTCTGAACCCTTTGGCAAACGGTACAGTCTGAAATAATTTCTAATTGCACAAGTAATACGGAAATATACTCTTAAGATTTACAAATAAAGCTAATATTTCCTTTGACCGTGACTCCCCTCTGCCCCCGAAGTATCCTGTCATATGTTAGATGTTTATATTTCCAAACTATTTTTATGCACCTGTATATAATATCGTTTTGTGAAGATGTGTCTTACGTAATGCACGATACCACAATATTTTACCGCTACTTGCTTTTCCATCCAGTAAATACATATTTTGGAATAGCTGCATGGTTTTCCATAATACAGACATGTCATGACTTATTTAGTCGTCGTTTTACTGCTGAATGTTTTTCGAACAATTTTCAGATTTTCCCTGTTACACACCGTGTTGCAATACACGTGCTTGTTCGAGCCCCCTCGCTCCCGCAGACGCCGAGAAAGGGAGTGCCTAGCTCGTAAGTCTGTCATTCTCAAAGTGAGAAAATTGGAAAAGTTAAGCTTTAAATCGTTTCCAGCATAACTCGGGGATAACTGGGGTCCCATGTGGCCCCAGTCTTTGTTTTTTTTTTTTTTTTGTCAATTCAAAGAATAGTTTGGTAGAAAAACAGCATTAAAAGCAATTCCACCTTTTACTTGATTGCCTGGGAATCCTGCAGAGGTGGGGCGGTGGCGTGGTTGGCCTAACCCAATGGACAAGAGAGCCCAGTGATGCAGCCCACGCAGATCAGCCTCCCGGGGCCCAGCGCAGGGTGGGCAAGCACGGAGAGTGCTCTGGAGGAGAAAGAGAAGGTAACTGGGACAGTGATTGTCTCAGGGGACAGTAATGGGGTGGCCTTGAGGGCAGTGGAGTGGACTGGTTAAGACCGTGAGCACCAGAGCCGGAGTCTCTGGGCTTAAATCCTGCCTCTCCCATCTGCTGAGTATGTCACCTCTCTGTGCCTCAGTTTCCTCATCTGTAAAATGGGAATAACAAAGGTGCCCACCCCATAGAGTTGTGCGGGCATCGAACGTGTTGTATCACATGTCAAGTACTTAGATGAGTGATTGGTACATGGCAAGTGCTCAGTAATTGTTAGTGATTCTTCTTATTATGGTGTTGTCTTGGGACAGCGTTCTCTTAGGCTTGCACAGAAATCGAAATGGGAGGAGAAAATGAACAAGACGTTCCATTGAGGGCTTGCGTTTTGCAGAAGCAAAAACTAAAATCGAATGACAGCGGGTTTGGTTCCCCGGTGCAGAGACGATCGCCTCTCTTTTTCCAACACGAGGCCTGACCCCGGCTTTGAAATTTCGATTGCTAATACAAATTGGGCTTATTTATTTTTCCTCACTTCCAGCACTGCTATCTTTTTTTAAAAAATAAATAATTTATAGGTCGAGGGAACATATTTAAATGGAGAGATTAAATGAGTCTTCGTTTGCTACTTTGAAACGTTTTAATCCCCTGAAGAGAAAGATTAAAGCTCCTTACAGAGGGTAGGAGTGTAATTTTTTTTTTTAAGTCGATGTTTATATTCCGCATTTGACAAAATCCTCTCTCATTTCCTGGTGTCAGAGGATAGAATAATTTCATGGCCCACACCATCACCCAGCCACAGGGAAAGGAGGGGTGGGCTTGGGGAGAGGACTGAGGCTGCCGGAAGGGAAAAATCAAGTGACAAGACTGCTTTGTAAAGAAAGGCACTAAGGAAGTGGAGGAGGCCAAGAAGAAAGACAAAGGAACAAGCCACATTGTGCCAAAAAAAAAAAATATATATATATATACACACACACATAGATACATAATGCATAGATAGATAAATAGATAGATACTTTGGATTGAAATTTTTAAAATAGAGTAAAGAGGTTGGAAGGAATGGGGAACCCTCCCAGCCATCAGAAATAAGTTCTCAGGTTGTCACCGACATATAAAGCATTACGATGATTAAATATGAATACAATATTTATGAAAAGAGAACATGAAACTTTATCTAGCTGCCAATATCCTGGATATGGCTGAGAGCACTGGGTTGAGAGTCTTTAGAACTGGGTTCCCCCACCCCGGAGTTTCCTCTTTGTAGTTTGTGACTCTCCCAAGACACTGAGTTTCTCAGCCTCACATCCTTGTTATAATAGCTGCACTGCTTACCTTGCAAGATTGGGACTAGTGAGTGTGAAAATCCTTTGAAGAATATAAAGTTGTATATAAGAATATAGCATATGTTTAAAGTGTAATAACAAGCAAATTATAAGTGTCTATTCATCTAAGAATTTACTGTGCACGTACTATATGCCAGGCACTGTGGTAAGCCCTGGGGACACAGGGATGACTGTTTTGAAGGCTATAGAAAAATAGGGCTAGATGTGCAGAACACTAGAGAGAGATTAGAATTAAACTGTTCTAAGATCTTTATATTGCCTTGGATGGTGGTAGGGAAATTGATTAATTTTAGATTAAGTCATACAAGCATGTTTAAAAATGGAAGGTAATCACTGAAAAAACCAGAAAAGGAATAAAACTTCCAAATGAGTAATGGGAGAAACAGAAGACCGGAAAGGCAGGGAAGGGGGTCATGGAAAAAGCGGAGTAAATGGAAAGCACAAAATCAGGTGACAGAATAAAATTCAAATATAGCAGTCATCATAAAAAATATAAATGGTCTAAACTCACCAGCTAAAAGATAGAGATCAAAAAATGGGGTGGTGTCGGGGGCAGACAATTCAAACATATCTAAAACATAAAAGCAGAAGCCATGTCTAATACACAGAAACAGAGAAAAGTTGAATTGAAACACAGTCTTTTCCCAGGAGTGGATTAAGTTTGCGTCAAACACATCTTTCAGCACTACTTACATTTCCCCCCTTTCTCTGGGAACTTTATAATAAAGCAGTGATCAAGTTAAAATGAAAGAGTGGAAATCAGGGGTGAGAGAGAAAAGAAAGCAAAGAACACTATTGTGTCAGGCCCTGTGCTGGGTGGTTTCAAAAGGGAAGAACTGGCGTGGGATTGAAATGTACGTTCTAGCGTAGCTTATTGGTCGAACACTAGTCAGACAGACCCAGGCTTGGTTTACAACTCATTTATTCATTCATCTACTCATTTAACTGATATTTACCGAACGCCTAGTGTGGGCTAAGAAATCTGCTAGTAAGTCACTTTGATCTCTCTATAACTTAGCTTTCTCGTTGTATCAGTTATGTATCGGAACGATAACGCTATGTAAGCAACAGCCACAAAACTCCGGTGGCATGTAACGCTAGACACGTATTCACTAGTCTGTGGGTTCTCTGAGCAGTCGTGCTGATCTGACAGGACTTGGCTAATACTTCTGAGCTCACTGATAAGCCTGCAGTTAGTTCGAAGGGGAGCTGGCTGGTCTAGCACGGCCTTGGCTGGGAGGACCCAGTTCTGTCTCATGTAGGCTCCCGTCTTCCAGCAGGCTAGCTGGGACTCATTGCCATGATAGAAGCACGGATTCAAGAGAGAGGGAGACAGAGAGAGCATAAGCTGCAAGGCTTCTTAAAGTCCAGACTCATAGCATTTTATCCACCAAAGCGAGTCACAAGTCAAACCCAATTCAAGGGGTGGAGAAAATGACTCCGTCTCTTGATGGGCAGAGCTGCAAAATCCAATTGCAACGCAAAGTCTCACTGCGAGGTGTGTGGGTGCAGGGAAAGGAAGAGTTAGGGCCATCCATTTTGCAACCCATCTATCACGTTCATCCAGTTACACAGAGGTAATATTAGCACCTACTCCTCCGAGTTACTGTGAGAATTCAGCGAAAGCATGCATGTAAAGCCGTGATTTTAAGCCAGGCTTGCAGGAGGCGCTCAGCAAATGCTGGCCACTGCTGCTGCTGCTGTTATTGTGATCGTGAGTGTTATCATTATTATTGATTTGTGTCCTCCTCATCCACGGGCATCCGCTCAGTGCAGTTCGGAGGCTCCGAGCCCCTAGTAGATTGGCTTCTCCATGCCTGATTGCTTCTCCTGTTAATAAAGGAGCAAGTCAGCTGATGGAAAACTTCCCTGATTTTGTGAACGCAGATGCCGCTGTGTGTTAGCATCCTTCGGCCATTAGCTGTCAAGGCAGCAAGGCAGAGACATCTATTTAAAGAACACGTAGGTGCCTTTGCTTTTTGCCATCAAAGTTGGGCCAGAGGCACATTTGAAATAGGACCAGGAGGGTCCTGATGTGGGACAGACCCTCCATTCACCATCTGCATTTCCCCAAGAAAGAGGAAGTAATTGCCTAGTGAAGTCTGGTTTCCTTGTGTTCACTAATGACGCTGGCAGCTGAACACGAATAGTTTATTTTTATTTCCAAAGAAGAGAGATCGAGGCTCAAGTCAGAAATGTGGCACAGGCTGCAATTTTGCTAAATTCTATAATCCTGCTCACAATACCGCAGCAGGATGGGGGCTGCTCTCTAGGTCGAGCTGGGAGAACAGGCGTTGTTGGGCCTTGGCTTTGCTGGGCTTCTGTCTATGGACGAGCAAAGAATCGCCAAGATGCTTGTCATCATGTCGGATAAACCTCAGCAGTGGTTAATATTATTAAAAGCCTGACAGCTTCCCCTTCATAGGGGTGGCACCAGCTTTTGCAAAGATTTACATGTACAGAGACGAGTAGAACAAATTTATTGATAGAAATCCCCACAAATCTTAATTCTTCAGAAGAAGGGAAACACCTTCTTTTGAGTTCCATTCCCAAACACAAGAAGAAGAGCCAGAGATGAAATGTGTTAGTGACTCATCAGAAAACAGACAGATTTTAGTTTCTCTTATTTTTAGGAGTAGCTGTCTAGGTACTGGGTTCTGTCAAATGAGAGAGGGATTATATTTGGAAATCCTAATTATGGAGAGGCTTGCTTTAAAAAGCAGCCTAAAGCCAAACTGGCTCCCACGGATGCTTCTTTGGTTGTTTCTTTTTTCTCTTTAATCCTTCTGACACCCTGCAAGTAGTTTACACATAGAACCAAAAGAATCCATTTTGCTCATCCTTGATGTTTACTTGACTTTGTAGTTCCCCTCATCCTCTGTACACCATTTTGAAAAACGGTGTCAGGAAATTTGTGAATTTAATTATTTTTTTAGTTGAAACACCCAATTCAAATAGGCTAAAGCAAAACAAAAAACGAAAACAAAAAAAGAGAGGGATGTATTGTCGTAAATTATAGAAAAGCATAACAGCTTCAGGCATGGCTGGATCCAGGTGCTCAAAAACTGGCATGAGTAATCAGTGTCTTACATCTCTCTCTCTCTCTTTTGCATTGAATTCAGTCTCAGGCTGGAGGATGCAAAGAAGTCCCTCAACAGCTCCAGGCTTACCTTCTACCAGCTTAGCAACCTCAATGAAAACAATATACTTCTTCCCTAAGAATACCAGCAAAAGTTTCAGATAGGAATCTCATTGCCTTGCATTGGGCCACATACCCTTCTTGGTATCAACCACTGTGGCCAGGGAGTGAAATAGATGGATTGGTTAGGCTTGGGCATGTGCCAACCCCCAATTTAATCAGGGAAAAGACATGCAGGAGAAAATAGGGAGGAAGCCAGAAAATAGGGAGAAAATAGGAAAATAGGGAAGGCTCGAAGAGCCCTCAGATCCCAAGTGAAGTGGGGAGGGAAGTCAGGCCGGGAGTGAGCATCCTAGACTCCCGTGCAGGCTAAAGGAGGTTGAGCAAGGCGTTGTGGAGTCCTCCAGCCTAAGTCTCTGCCAGAGGAGTCCCGTGTCTCCCAGGGACAGGCCTGCTTTTGTATCCTGCTGCACTCAGCGACTGGCTGGGAGCAGCCCGTGGGAAGCGTGGCCTCGTTTGCTCTGATGGATTTGAGAGCACAGCAGCTGGGGCCTTCGGTCGATTAAGCTTCCCGTAGCTGGAGGTGTGCAAGGCACTTTCTCATGGCTGCCACAGATAACAACTCACATTTATAAAGTGTCTTATAGATTAAAAGGAGTTTTCGTAGCTGTTGGCTTAGTTGGTTATAAACAATATGATCAGCACACCCCTTCCACGTACAGACGGGTTACGAGTTATGCGGGGCTGCGTCACTGGTCAGCAAAGGGGCAGGACTCACATCCTGACCATTGCTTCCCCACCCATCACGCCCCCGCTGTATGGGGTTGAATAGTGCCCCCGTAAAATCCACGCCTACCCGGAACCTCAGAATGCGACCCTATTTGGAAATAGAGTCTTTGCAGATATAATTACTTAGGTTAACGTGAGGTCATGTTGAAGTAGGGTGAGCCCTAAATCCGATAAGATTGGCATCCTCATAAGAAGAGAGAAAGGGACACAGACGTGGAAGAGACAGAGGGTTGAAAGCCAAGGGGTGACAGGGACGGAGACTGGCGAGATGCAGCCACAAGCCAAGGACACCAAGGACTGTCGGCAACCACCGGAATCGAGGAGAAAAGTATGGAATAGATTCTTCCCTGGAGCCTTCAGAGGGAGTGTGGCCCTGGTGACGCCTTGATTTTGGACTTCTGACCTCCATGTCTGTAAGAGAATAAATCTCTGTTGTTTTAACCACCCATTGGTGGTAATGGGTTACGGCAGCCCTAGGAAATGATATATTTCCTAAGAGAAGCTGCCACCCTCTAGTTCTTCTCTGTGTTCATGCAGGTGACCCTGCCCTTCCCCAGCCCCGTGGGCACCAACGATCGGGTAAATCCAAAGTCCGTGGCAGACCATGGAGGCTTAGAACTGCTGGGCCAACAAGACTTGGCCGTTGACAACTCCAAGGAAAGTAGCCGAGAAAAGAGATGTAGTCATATTGATAGCACGCTGATACGTGCGATGAGAAGGAAACTTCACCTCTGCGGTCTTCTTCCCCCAAATCCTTGACCCTGGTCTGATCACGAGAATCATTAGACACACCAAAATTTCAGGGATATTCTATAAAATACCTGACCAATACTCTTCGAAAGTGTCAAGGTTGTGAAAAATAAGGACAGACAAGGACACTGTCACAGGTTAGAAGAGACTAAGAGACGTGGTGGCCAAGGCCAAATGCAATGTGGGATCCTAGAACAACAAAAGACATGAATGTCAAACTGGGAAGATCGGATGAGATCAGTAGTTCGGTTAATATTCTAGTATGATGGACAATGTTAATTTCTTACTTTTAACAAATGTACCATGATCGTGTATGATGTTGATATGAGTGAAAGCTGATGAAGGGTACATGGGAACTTAAAGTGCTTCTGTAAGTACGAAATCATCCTGTAGTAAAAAGGAGAGAGAGAAAGAGAGAGAGAAACGTTGGTTTATAATGCACCTCTTCTAAATTACATGAGGTCTGGCTAAACTTCATATCCTGTCCTTGGATATATCTGTTCATCCATCCATCCAAAAAATATTTATTGAGCACGTATTATATAAATTAGACAATGTTGTAGGTTCTGGGGATACAGCTGTTGAAAGACTATTAGTTGTCTGAGCTCATGGAACTTACATTGTAGCAAAAGAAGCAGACTCTATCTATGCATCTATCTATGTATCTACCTAAGTTAAGGAGAAACTGTCAGACGGTGCTATGCAGAAAACCACAAGGCAGCAAGGCGACAGTGATCAGAGAGCACTCTTTGAGGAGGTAACCTAGCCGTGACCTGAAGGACAAGAAAGAAACCTGCCAGGCAAAGAACGGGATGGTGCATGGTTCAGGCAGAAGGAGCAGCTCGTGCCGAGGGGAGGTGGGAACCCGCTGGAACGTTTGATACACAGCAAAGGCCCGAGGCTGGAGCGTAGTGAGCGGTGGGTGGGTGGGTGGTAGGGCGTGAGAACCAGGAGGCACGGGGTGGGCGTGGGGCAGATGATGGAGCGTCTGAAGGCCACAGAAAGCCCTTTTTTTTTTTTAAGTTCGGTGGGAAGATACCAGAAAGGTTGTGAGAGAGGGGAATGTCATGTCCTGGTTTGAGTTTGAGGAGACTGCCAAGGAAGCCGCTGCAGCTGTCCAGGCAAGAGCTGCTGGTGGCTGGGAGTGGGGCTCCACGAGACCCACCTTTCCAATAAAGTTCCCTTTTTCTCCAGCTACTCTAAGCGGTTTCTGTTTCTTGACATCAAATACGTGCTGATTGTGACTCTCAGGTTTTCTGATGCGTATCTCATGTTCCCCCACCGTTCCTTTCCACTGTTCCTTTAGTATGTCTTCCTTTTTGTGTTCCTTTTCTCCCCTCTGTGTATCCAGCACTCTCATACTGTGACAGGGATGGTATCAGTTTTCATGCTTCTGTATTCTCAGCATCTGGCACATAAGTCAGTCCTCCGCATGTGCTTGTTGAGTGAACAAGTGATCGAACGACCAGGGTCTTGAAGGAGGAATAGGATGTCCGTGTGGAAGGGACTTTCAGGCATTTCTCTCTTCCCAGGAACTATGTTTATTAATGGAGTCAAGCCACACCATTTTGTAATTTGCTTTTCAATATGGAAATGACACCTTTTCAGGGTCATACCAAGAGTACCACGGTGTGACGCTACTTCATCTCCCCGGGTCTGGGATACGCCACAATTCAATCACCCCCTATCATTGGACACTTACGTTTTTTCCAATTTGCCATTATTATAAGTGATGCTGTGATGATAATCTTTGCATGTACATCTAATTATTTCCTTAGGTTAAATTCCCGGATAGATTCTCATAAGTCAGCTGGTAAGTATGTATAGTTTTTCAGGTTTTGGGCACATAGCGTTAGATCACCCTCCACGATGGCTGTGCGAAGTTACCTTGCCGCCTGCAGGTCAGCTAATCTGATTGCTGATCTGCTGCCTGAGAGATGCGTCCTCCGCATTTCTGCAGCGATTTTCACTGCCTTTCCTGCCTGGCCAGGTGGGAATCGTGGGGTGAGCTAGTCTCTCCCTTTTCAAGCCTGCTGATATCTGTCATGTCATGTTAGGATTACATAAGTGCGATGTTGAGAAATCTTGGAGCAGAGATGCTCCCAGATGTTGCAGCCAGTGCAGGAGTAGGGAAGGAGAAAGGCAGGGGACGCTGGGAGACTGGTTACCTGGCATCTCCTCTCTGCCCCCTGCCCTGCTTATCGGAGGTGGCCTTGTTCAACCTCTTCCCACCGCACACGCATAACAGAAACAAGCATCCCCTATATTGGGCGTCTCACGTCTCCTTTGTAACTCCTGTCGCATTGTTTTGTAATTTGAGGGCTCTTTTCTGTCTCTCCGTCGGAGGGGTGGAGTCTTTTGGTAGCCCCAACATCCGGCATGGGATGGAAATAAGAAAACTAATAAAATAAGGATAATTGTAATAACAGTAGGTAATGTGTTGGGCACTTACCATATGCCAAGTTCTTTATATATTTCATCTTGTTGAATGATTCCAACAGACTAATGATGTAGGTGTTACTGTCATCCTCATTTTACAGATGATGGTGCTAAGGCTCAGAGAGGTGAAGTGATTTGCCCACGATCACACAGCCAGTGTATGGAAGAGGTGGGGCTCGAAGCCAGCTCCCGCTCAATTATTCTGCAGGTGCTTGGTGATTGTCTCAGCCACTAAGTAGGGAGCCGGCTTTCCCTCTGCTCCCTCCTCAACGCTAGCTAATCCCTGGGGGACTTTGAAAGATATCTGTCTTCAGTGGAGGTGAGAAATCTGGTTTACTCGTTCCCAGGGAGAAGTCAGACTTGGGGGTTTGAGATGATCTTCTTGGGGAAGTTCTTTGAAAAACAGCTCGCTCTCTCCTCTGACCTCCAACCTCATCTCAGTGCCTGGGATCCCCCCATCATGGATTCATTCCTAATCCATCAGAGCTTAAGTCTCCTTTTGAACATGTAGATTCAATAAAGCTGGAAAAAAAAGAAAATGTAGAATCTTCCAGCAAATGTCAGCCCCTCCCACCCTTAATACCTTGGTGGGCGTGAGGATATCTGAGTTTTGTCTCAAGCTGCTGTTTCTCACTCTACTCTTTTCTTTCCACTTGTCCAAATTCAGTCCAGCTCAGTTTCAACCTTCCTCCCCAGGAGGTTTCCCAGCCTCTTCCGGCCTGTTCAGCTCTCTCCCTGCAGCAGCAACACCAGCATTGTTCTTCTGGGGTGATGATCAAGCCCACGTCCCCCTAAAGTTGTTCCAAGACAGCAGCATCTTGAAGACATGGGGTTCCTTGCAGAATCCCATGAACTTCTGGCGTGTCTCATTTATGGTGACCAAAAAATGCAGTTTGGGGTGGTCAGATGCCCCTCTTTCGGGATTCCAGTAAGATGAAAGATATGAGCGTCAAAAGTTCTAAGAATAACTCACTTATTCGATTTGTTCTGGGCCCTGAGAAGTCAGAAATGCGCAAGACTGAGCTATGTTCTTGGAATGTCCAGTCTGCCAGGGGAGTCAGTTATAGTGCGAGGTGGACACAGGGAGAACCGAAGGTTAGGGTCTGTTGTGGGAGCTCAGGTGGGGAACCACAAATACTGTGAATACGTAAGTGTCAGTCATTGATTTGTTATGGGCTAGAAACAGATTCTGGAGAGGCCCTGGGAGAGGAAAGACCCTGAATGCTTGCTTAATCCTCCTGGCCTAAGACTGTGCTTTGGGACTTACAGGCCCACCTGGGGAGCTGGCCCTGAGAGATGCAGCTGCTAAGGGAGGGGCTGGTTCGTTAAATCTGACACACCTGGAGGGCTGATTTCAGGGCAGACAATGCTATTGAGGTGCTGGGAGTGAAAGAGAAAATCAAATTTATTTCTGCCCTACGTTGTAGCCACTTAAATAAATGTGCATAGAAGAGAACATTATGTCACCGCTGAAAATGGGAATACAATAATTTTTCTAATGCACTTTAAAGTCAATGTGGAACATCTAAACATCGGAAAAAAATGTGTGTCCATAGACCACCTAACATCCTGTTTTGGATCTCAGCACAGCATGGGAAATGCCTCTCTTCAATAGTAAATAGCAATCACAATGACAATGTTAATAAAGGTGACACACACAGAGCTGTCCATGTGCCAGGCGCTGCTCTAAATGCTCTGACATGTGTTAGATGTGATCCTAGCGACATCTGTATGAAGATGTGCGATTAGTCACTTTACAGTTGGGGAAACTGAGGCACGGGGAGTTTTGTCTTTTTTGTTTTGCATAACTTTCTCAAGGCCACGTGGTTTACATGTGGTAGAATCAGATTTGAACGCTGGAAGCCTTGCTCTAAAACCTGGCCTTTTAACCACGTCATTATACTGCCTCTGCCATTGCTGTTCTTCTTCCGGTACCTGTGGTCATTTTGGGTTGGAGGCTTGACTGTAGCCCTCGAGGGTGGAAGGACTCTGGTTAAGCACTCAGCACACAGTAGTTACTCAATAAATGGTAGCTGTTATTCATTATCTAGAGTGTATAAAACTCATTCCCACCCATTAGCTGAAGGAAATGTCCTGGCCACGCTGGGAGGTAGGCAGGGAAGGTATTGTGGTCCCTTCTATAGCTTAGGAGACGGAGGCTCAGAGTGTTCCAGTGATGTGCTCAAGGTCACGTGGCTGGGAAGAGGGGAGCCACAGATCAAATTCAGAACATCAGAAGGCAAGTCCGAGTTCCTTTCCCCGGGCAGCGCCTTGCCTGATAGTACTGAATTGACTGATTAATAAATAATACTTGTCGACTTGTCTTGAAAGCTTGCCTCATCAGGCCCTGCTGTGTCCTGTCTGCAATTACTCTGTTTTTCCCTAAGAAGGCTAATGGGCTTCCCCAGGGCTTGCCCCTTTTCCTGGTGGGAAGGGATCTGTCGGGACCTGCAGGCTAATCTCGGGACCCAGCCCTTTCTCCCTCTTTCTCTTTTTCTCTTGTACACCAACCTCTCTGCTCCATTTTCATGTTCTATCTGATTCCCTGGGATGAGCTGTGCTCCTGGGAAGCTGCCCTGTGACATTTCTTCTCTTTTTTGTTACTGACGGTAGCATTCCCCTGAGGCTCTTGAGGGAGGAGGAGGAGGAGAGGGTGAAGACGGCACGGTCACCCTGGCAGTGCTGCCCAGCACCAGGGCCTCGCGGTCAGGCAAAAGCTTCGAACACGAGTCCTTTCTCTCGCAGGGCACACATGGGATTGTTCAGAACAGGTTGTCATGTAGTTGAAGCTTCGGGCCCTTTGGCTGGAGGGAGCTGAGTGATGATTCTAAAGCTGACTCGCTGTGGGTTTCTCAACGTAGGGCCCCCTGGCAGACTTGCTGTATGAATTTCCTATTGCTGTTGTAACGAATAACCACAAACTTGGTGGCTTAAAACAACAATGAATTTATTATCTGACCGTTCTAGAGGTTGGAAGTCCTTAAATCAAGGGGTCAGCTATGTTCCTGTTGGAGGATTTAGGGGAGAACCTGTTTCCTTATCTTTTCCAGCTGCTTCTTGGGGCTGTTCACATTCCTTAGCTTGTAGCCCCTTTTTCCAGCTTCAAGACCAGCAACGTAGCATCTTCATGCCTTCCTCCAGCCCCTGCCCCTGTGCCTCCGTCCTCACTTCTCGTCTCTATGGCCTTCCTGCCTCCTCTTACAGGGACACCTGTGATTACATCGGACCCACCCAAATCACCCAGGATAATCTTCCCATCTCAGGATCCTTAACCACATTTGCAAAGTCCCATTTTCCACTTGAGATAATATATTCGCCACTTTGGGGTTGCGGATGTGGACATCTTTCGGGGCCATCATTCTGCCTACCGCCCTTGCTAAGTGAAGTGAGAGCATTCTTTCTTTCTGCACTATCTCAGTATCCGTCTCCTTGGGAGACATTACAGAAGAGGATGGTGGACCTTGAGATCAACTGTTTAGATTCACACCCCACCCTCCCTCTCCTCCTAGCGGTGTTATCTTGGGCAGGTCGCCTGATCTCTCCATGTCTAATTTCCTCATCTCTAAAATGCATAAATAATGCAACACGACCTCATTGCCCGGCTGCAAGTCACGAATAGTGCTGGGGTGATTAAGTATGGCACCTGGTAACTATTAATAATAATCACCAAAAACATGGGAGAGATTATTGTAATTACAGATGCCATATAGCATAATGATCATAAACTCAGAGGGTCTTGGTTCAGATCCCACCACTTATGAATGAAATGGCCTCAGGCTAGTTGCTTTAGGCATCTGAATCTGTTTCCTCGTTTGTAAAATGGAAATAAAACCATTACCATCCTAACACAGGATTTTTGTGAGGACGAAATAATAATACGGTGCACATGAATCACCCAGAACATAGTGGGTAGCTTTTGTTGTCGTAGTCATCACTACCGCCATCATTTCTCGTCCTCTTTGGGAGCAGTGGAGAATATTAATGGGATACCTCTGGCCTCAACAGAACAAGGGCAGGACAAGACAGCTTGCCGAATCCAAGTCCCTGAGGAATCTCTTTGTAGTTCCCCATCTTTGAACCAAGTCCCAGAGAGCACCCGAGCCTGGCTGGGCTCAGCCTGGTTCTGAGGCATCTTCCTGCCGCGGTGCCACGAGGCTCTGGGAGCTCACAGCAGCAGCTGAGTCTTTGAACGAAGAGCCCTCCAGGAGCACTCAGGGCAGGAGAGGGGTTTGGGGATGGTGACCAGGAAGGTGGGAAGGGTCGGGCATGGTCCCCTGAGGAGGCAGGGCTAGTTCCTAGATGGTGTGGTCACCAGGGAGGGTGCAGAGCTCTGGTTTCAACCATATTATTATTTTTTAATTCTGCTGCAAAACCCATGTTTAAATGAAGTCTTGGGCAGATGCCCAGTATGCAAAACAGTTAAAAGCACAACTGTTCTAGCTGAAACCAGAGTGCATGTGGGGGCGGGGAGGGGAAATTCAGGCCTCCTTGTCACATCCACACGGGCCTCTCAGAGACCTGTTTTAAGAAAAACTCTCAAGGTTGTAAAAACACAGGCTTTGGAGTCAGACCTGAGATTTGCATCCCTGCCTCTGCAGCTCCCTGGCCGTGTGAGCTTGGAGGCTTCGCTTTACTTGTCCAAGCCTTACTTAGTCTTCTCATCTGAAAATGGGGCGATAATAGCACCTACCTCATTTAGTTGTGAAGTCTGGAGTTGGTAACTGTAAAGTGCTTAGCACAGTGCCCAACACATGGTAGGTGTCTGGGCATTCCGCAGGTGATAGCTATTTTCCTCCCCTAAGGGAGAACTGAATTCATGATAGCCCTTCCAAAACACACGCCTATGGCCAGGGGAGCTGGGAGGTGGGGCAGAAATTCCTGAAACTGGAGGCCCAGAAACTGCTCATGTTCTGATTCCACCACCAGCATCCTGAGTGACTTTGGTACCTCCCTGGTCTTCTTGAACCACTCTCCCAACGTTTATTGAGGGCTTACTTTGTGTCTAGGGTTGTTTTAGGTACTAGAACACAGGCCCTGGCAGCAGAAAGGCTTGCATTCCATACCCGACTCTGCCAACTCCTAGCTCTTTGACTGTGGGCAAGTCACTTCCCCTCCCTGGTCCTCATTTTCTCCCTCTGCAAAGTGAGGGGACTGAATTTATGTCACAGAGACTTTCCAGAAAAGAGTCAATGAGATCTTGCCAAAAAGTCATAGAATGCATTTGAACTTGACTCTGAGATAGAGGAGCATTCTGGAGCATGGGCTTTAGAATCACACAAGCCTGGGTTTGAATACTGTGTCTGCAGTTTACTGTGTAACCTTGAGCAAGAGACTTAATTTCTTGAGCCTCAGTTTCCTCCTCTGTAAAGTGGGGACAATGAGAGTACCCTCAAAGAGCCATGGTGAGGACTCAAGGAGAAGATACATATAAGTTCCTAGCAAAATGGCTGGCACAGACTAGGTCTTCAAAATATGTCATCACTGCCACCATAATCATCACCATCAACATCGTTACCATAATCATTATCAACGCCGTCACTATAATCGTCACCATCATTACCATCAAGATGACGATGGTGACCACCGCCGCCACCACCTTCATCCTCATCACCATCTATAAAATGAGGCTCTGGTTGGTCTCTATGATCCTGACATGTTGTGTCTTGGCTCTCATGGGGAGAATTAAGTGACAAATGTAGCAGCTCCCCCTGGGCCATCCAGATGGGAAAGTTTAGACGAGAGTCCTCAGTGGAGAGGGTTCTCTTTTGCTTTGGAGAGAGGCTCTAAGCAGATCTTGGCGGTTTGAGAGTTCCCGTCCTTTCCACAACATAAACCCTTTCCCAGGGTGAGCAGGAATAGGACCCTTGCGATCTGGGATGCTGGGAGCGGGAGGAATCCATTCCTCTTTGTGTATTTCCCCCTTTAATGATTTTATTTCCTTGTCCGTCTAGTGATTTCACTGCAGAAAGCCAGTCTGGGTCTTTGGGGGATGGGAGTTTGGCCGAGGTTCCGCTGCCTGCCTTAGACCTTCCAAACGTCCCTCCATCCCATTCAGACCACGTGCTGCAGGGTGAGGTTGGCACAGAGCATGCTGGGCTGGCTGTCAGTCCCTTTACCCCTCTGCCAGAACATTCGAATTTCAGGACAGGTTATGGATCATGGAATCATAGCAGCCCACAACTTGGGGGTTCTTATGGTTTCTCTTTAACCTCTTGCTTCCTATCTTTAGGAAAATAAGGTAGTCATATTCGCTTTTTACAGATGGGACTTGGAAACATTAAGTGACTTTTCCAAGGTTGTATGGGGGCTGGATCTGGTTTCCAGAAGCCTTTCAAGTGCTTATTCAATGAAGCCATCCTGCCCCTTAGAAATTTCCATTTCTGAAGCCTCATCTTTCCTTCTCTGAACTCTAAGGAACCCCAGGGACAGGTCAGAAATCTTCAGCCATGTGGGTGAGGACAGGTTAGAAAGTCTGAGCTTTGGAGGGAGGGGGAGCCACTTGGAGACCCCCACACCGGGGTCAAATTCTTCTGAGTAGGGAGGAGCAGTGAGGTTCTGCGGGCATGTGGGGGACCAGGGCAGGGAGGTCACAAGCTCCTTTGCCCTGAGAGTGAGCGGCAATATCAGAGCGAGTGTGCGGTGGGCACGCTGCCACTGACCTGGCCGCGAGATGTCGAGCAGTCTCGTCCCCCGCCCCTCTGGACTCCCCTCCTCTGCTCTAACCACCCGATTGCTTAACTTCTCTGCC
>CAUYSK010113990.1:0-62441 GCA_963575035.1 Avahi laniger
TTAGAATATGATTCAGCAAAGTAATATAGCTAAAGTATGTCTTTTACCCTTGATCTGGTTGATCTTCTTACCAGGAAATATAATCATTAAAATGAAAGTCCTAGAACACAGATAAAGAATGACACTTTTCCCGCAGATACAAATTTTGCACCGGGGCAAACTATGCCCTTTGTTATTGGCTTTATTTTCCATATCACGCACTGTAGACACCAGTTTTTGTGGTCCTGCAAGTCATGATGGCTTCCTCCTTCTCTGGGAATGGTCCTATACACAGACCAAGTCTATTGATAAAATTCTGCTCTTCTAGCCATGGGCATAGATTGATGCCCAGCCCACTGGACTAATTAGTCCTTACCCTAAATTTGTGTCCTAGAAGTAAGGGAAAAGAGGCAGCATCTCTGGGGAATTAGAAACATAGGATGTAAGACCCAGAAGCTATTGTCTGCCTGCTATGGTTGCTGCTATACGGAGAAAGCTTATTTGTAGTAGGCAGGAATTCAAGCAGCAACGCAGAGACAAGAAGAAAAAAGATATGTGAGAAAGAGGCCTAGGGGCTTTGATGTCTTAGTTCCACTGGACCCTAGCCCTCACTGCGTCTTTATCTTTCTCATAGTTACATGAAATATCCCAATAATCTTCCTCTAAATTACCCACTTTGCCTAGGCTAATAGGTGGAGTCGGGTTTCTCTGAGTCCAACCACAGCAGCTCTGACTAATGCACATTGCTTATGTGAGCATGTCTACCCGCTCAAACATTCCTACTACCTGAGCATGTGTGCCCTGAGTTTGAATCCTGGGCCCCACCACTTACAAGTTGTGACCTTGGGACAGTTATTTTACCTCCTTAGACTCAATTTGCACATCTCTATGATAGATGTAACCATAGAATCCACCTCAAGGTATTCTTATGAGCTTTCAGTGAGTAAATAAATGAAAAATTGCTTATAACATTGCCTAAAGCATATAGTAAATGTTCAGAAAGTTAGCTATTACTGTTACCATCTATCGTTATACTTATGCATATTGTAAAATATAAATATGTTATAAAATGTGTGGTCACATAATCAGTAATATGTTCATAACAATATTAAAAACAAACTTTTAAATGAGATGATTATATTAGCACTGTGTGTGGCATATAACGAATATACTCACAAAACCTATGAGGTAGAAAGTATTATTATCCCCAAATTACTAATAATGAAATTACCATAATTTTCCCAAAATTACACAGCTAGAAATTGGTAGGATCTGTAATTGGAGCTATGCCTTTTCTTTTTTCAACTGTGTGTGTATGTGTGTATATGTGTGTGTGTGTGTGTGTATAAGGGTATGTAATATAGGTACAGAAAAATGTATGAAACCTAAATGTTCCACGAAATGAATTTTGACAAAGTGCACCTCGTGTAACCACTCAGGCAAAGAAATAGAATATTGTGAGCAGGCCAGATGCTCCCTAGAGCCTTCTCTCAGTCTCTCTCTTGCCCTCTTCCCCAAAGGCAAGCCACTCTTGTGTTGACTTGTACTGTATCCAATTAGCCAAGCTAGAACTACATTTCCCAAATTCCCTATATGATTCCAGTTAGGGTTGGTTGCAAGAGAGATATGCTCAAGATTATGTAGGTGGGAATAAAACCACAGTCGGTCAGTTTACGAAAGTCGCTGAAGGACACAAGGTGCAGTTAACAGCCCTTACACATTGACAGTGACCTTGGGTTTCCCCTTGTTGGCATGGGACAGCAGCCAGGCCTCAGTTTCTCCAGTTCCCACCAAATGTCCTCCTTCAGCGTCTCCCAGTCCTAGGCCAGGTGCACGTGCAGCTCCATGGTAAAGGGTGCCAGCAACTTCTGCAGGTCACTAGCACCATCAAGGCTGGAGGCAGTGAGAAAAAAATACAGATACCAGTTTTTCCTCATGGGCTGCAGGTTTGGAGCCCATTCAATAGGATGTCTGAGATTCATCCATATTGTTGCATGCAGCTGTAGCTTGTTTCTTTTCTCTGCCATTCATGTATTATACGAATATATCAAAATAATTATCTATTTTAGTATTGATTGTTAAGTGGGGTATTTCTAGTTTGGGTTTATTGTGAATAATGCTGCTATGAGAATTTTCGTACCTGTCTATTAGTTCTATTAGTGCATATGGCAAACATTTCTGTTCAGTATATAACTAAGAGAGGAATTGCAGGTCTCTAGGGTAGTCATATGTTTAACTTTAATAGAAAATACTACACTGTTTCCTAAAGTGTTTATGCCAATTTACACTCCCACCAGTCGTGTATACATTGCAAATATCTTATCCTATTCTGTGACTTGCCTTTACTCTCTTTTGTAGGGGGAGGGGGAGTCTTCAGATGAACTGAAGTTCTTCATTTTAAAGTGATTCAATTTATCAATCTTTTCCTCTACAGTTAGGGCTTTTGTATTCTGTTTAATAAATCTTTCTCTACCCCCAAGGACATGAAGAGATGGTCCTATATTATCTCCTGGAAGCTTTCTTGTTTTGTCTTTCACATACAGATTTCCAAGTTACCTGGAATTAATTTTCAAGTCTACTATGAGGCAGGGCCTCAGTTTTATTTGTTCCAAATGGTCATAAAATTGATCTAGCACCATTCATTGAAAAGACCATCTTTGTCAAAAATTAAGTCACAAATGAATAAATCTGTCTCAACGAATAAATAAGTTTCATTTATTTATCTCTCATGGCACCATTACTACATTGTATAAATTATTCTAGCGATAATATGTCTTTATATCCAGTAGAACAAGTTCTCCTGCCTTACTCAGCTTCTTCAAGGGTAACTTGGCTACTCTTGGCCTTTGTTTTTCCATCTAAATTTGAAAATTAACTTATCAATTTCCACCAAAAAAATCTGTAAGGAATTTTGACTGAGATTGTATCTATAGACCAATTGGAAAATAACTGGCATCTTTAAAATACTGAGTCTTTCAATCATGCTTTAAATTTTCTCAATTATAGTTTATATTTTCCTGTGTAGACATTTTAAACATCATTTTGCCAATTGTCAAAATTTTGAGGAGAATCAGAATATTTTCATAGTTTCAAAGTATCTCCCCCAAGATATCTATCAACTACAAAAAGAAAAATATGTGTTTTTTTTTTTTTTTTTTGGCGGGGAAACCTAGAAGACACCACTGGAACCAAGCGATCAAAGTTATCATCACCAGTAATAAGATGTATCAACATCACACTCCTCCTGATATGATACAATATCACATCTATGATACGTTCTTGCCCAAAATGCCCAATCTCAAGCCAATCATGAGAAAATATTAGAAAAACCTAACTGAAAGATCTTACAAAATAATCGACCACTAATCGTCAAAAGTGTCAAGTTTATAAATGACAAGAAAAAAACTGAAGAACTACCACAGATTGGATGAGTCTAAGGAGACGTAAAAACTACATGCAATGTGAGAACCTGGATTGGATCCCAGAATTGAAAAAGAATGTTAGAAGTAAAACTGGTAAAATTCTAATAAGGGCTGTGGCTTAGTTAACAGTGTTGTCCAATGTTAATCTACTTGTTTTAATAATTGTACTATGGTTATGCAAGTTATTAACTTTAGGTAAAGATGAACGAAGGGTATATGTAAACTCTCTGCACTAGTTTTGCAACTTTTTTGTAATTATAAATTATTTCAAAATTTAAAAATAAACAGAAAATAAAATTCTACTGGCTCATGAAATAAGTAGGATCTTCTTTATACTTTGTATACTCTCTGGAAGAATTTATATAAGATTGATATGATTTCTTATTTCATGTTGTAGAATTAATCAGCAAAACCATCTGGATTAGAGTTTTCTTTGTAGGATAGTTTTAATTTATGAATTCAGTTTAATTAGTAATTACAGTGTAGAAAATTTTACAAGTTTTCTTCTAACTTCTTTTAATTTATTAACCTACCCATCCATCCATTTCACTTAATTTTCAAATTTACTGGCATAAGGATTTGTTTAATATCTTTTTTTTTTTTTTTTTTTTGAGACAGAGTCTCACTCTCTTGCCTGGGGCGAGTGCCGTGGAGTCAGTCTAGCTCACAGCAACCTCAAACTCCTGGTCTCAAGCAATCCTACTGTCTCAGCCTCCCGAGTAGCTGGGACTACAGGCATGTGCCACCATGCCCGGCTAAGGCTTTTCCCATTTAAAAAAGAAATCCTATTCTAGTGGTATTTCCTGAGGGAGCACTGAGAAGACAAGACTGCAAAGACATGGGGCAGGCATCCTGAAGAAGACAGTCTTCAGCCAGGAGTTTGTCAGGCTCTGGAACAAAAGAAGGGCACTGCAGGCAGAGGCAACAGCTTGTCAAAGCACGTGGCATTGCAAGGGGGCATCAGTAAACACCTAGATAGCAGATCCAGGGAGAGTCTGAGACCAAAGGACACATCTCTCAACTGCCTCCACACCAGATTCTTTCTTTATTCTGCCATTTAGTCTGCTAAAAATAAAGGTAATGCTGACCCACCTGTCAAAGAGGAAAGCAGTCTGTCTATCCACACTGTATAACACCTTACAGCTTACAACCCAATGTCTGGCACAGTGCCCCAAATGAAGTAGGTGCCTAATGAATGCTGGTGCCAATGATAAAAAGCATTAGAGAATACATTTTCAAATATTTAGATTATTAGAAGTTACAAATATCAATAAAAAGCAGGTGAGTTGCTGACGCTAACCTTGGTCTAGAAACATAGTGGATAGGGAAGTTTGGTATGTCTAAGCATTTGCAGCTGGGTCAGAATGCAGCTGGCATGGCTCTTTTTGCAAAAATAATTATTTGTACACAGCTGCTCCTAAATTACCAAAAATCAAATAAGTAGTGGTCATGTGATAGCAGGATTAGAGGCTGCCTCAATTTCCATTAAGGAGAAATAATATAAATTGCCACAAGCCCCACCCCTTAGTCTCAGACAAGCACAAAGGACACTTTTATTCGGATCCTGCGTACTGTGAAACAGCATTGTTGCCTGGCTGTGTCTGTGACGGGCCTCAATTCTGCTGCATCTGTCATTACACAACCAACATTCAGTTAAAGCTGTTTCCTAGCTTCTGCAGGACAGTCTGACATACGATTTTCTTTTGAAATAACTAAGGACTTGTTTCTGGATAAAATTATGAAAGTGTAAGCATCAATACCAGGAATCTCTGCAATTCAATCATTCTCTCATACATTCAACAAATCTTTACTGAATTCCTACCAGGTACTCCTAGATTATTGTAGCATGAGTATTCCAAGAAAAACTATGACTGGCAATTCTAATCTTGTATCTTTAGTTTTAAAAATGTATTCTTATAAAAGTGACACGTGTTCCTTTTGGGTAACTGAGAAAATACAGGTACAAAAAAACAAAACAGAAACACAAATCACTATCACGTAGGATAGCCAATTTACCAAGCTAGTTTTGTGTATATGCTTCTAGCATTTTTCCCCCTAGTTTGTTATATGGTTGGTTTATTTTGCTGTTTTTAAACAAACGAGCCTATATGATACATACTGTTTCATAAATATTTTTTCACCTAACAGAATAGAATTTTCCATGTTATTAACATTTTGCATCATTTTAAAAATGTTTACAAAGCAGTCCCTGTAAAAATGCACAGTAGTTATTTTATGAATCCCCTAAAGTCAGTCATTTAGGTTGTTTCTAATTTTTCACTTTTATAAATAGCACTGCTATGATAAGTCTGGTATTCAATAAATATCTATTGAATAAATGAGTAAACAGATAATTTACTAAGCCAAATCTTTAAATACATACCAAATTATGTTCTTAGCTTTTAAAGGATACAAAAACTTTCAGTAATCATACAGTTATGAATCTCAACATACTCTTATAGAAGACACAGAAAGGTAACACAGTAATAACAGAAATCTAAACATAAAGATAAGCACGTAATACTTGGTGGTGAATGGAGAACAGAATAAAAATATTAATTATTTACCTTGACAATGTATCAGTAAAGTATAGTAGTCAGAAAAGGTAGAATGTAGAAAGAGGGAAGTATAGGAACACTTAATAGCCCCATTTTCCAAAACGGCAAGTTAAGACACCCTATGGGAAGTTGATGGATCAAAAAATAAAAGAATATCATTTAAAATTACAAAGATAATAAAAAACTTTCAAAATAATACAAATATCAAATAATGACAGACAAGATGGGATAGAAAAAGTGAAATTCTTTGTAACCTAAACATCTGTACCCCCATAATATGCTGAAATAAAAAAATAAATAAAGTTCTGGAACAGACAAAAAAAGAGAAATTCTTGTTTTTTGTATAAAAAAGTCCAACAGATAATTGTCTAAAATTGAAAAATCAAGGAAACAAAGTCTAAACATATTATTTAATCTATGGAATTAAAGACAAGAGAAGCTAAAAACAGAAACAGTGCAACAGTTTTTAAAGATTGGCTCTGGACAGTAGGGCTAGGGATCACAAGAAAAGGGAAGAGGCAGGAGACTCATGGTTATTCATCATAAGCTCTCCATGGCTATTTCATTTGTTAGGATGTACAGATAATACCCTGATAAAGATTGGCTGAAAAATCTGGAACTCTTCATTGTGGCTTCCCAAACTATATAATCTTACCTTGATAACTGGTCAGACCCAACTGCCCACAGAGCATTCCTTTAACCAGATGCAAAGCCAAAATGCCTAAGAAACTTAGGCATTTTAAAACTTAGAGACTATCTAGTCTGTTTTTCTCATTTTACAGATTAAATCGACACCCAGAAAGGCCTAGTGAGTTACCCAAAGTCACATCTCTATTTGGTGGCAAAATCCAAACTTGAACCCACATCTGCTTCCCAATCAAGTGTTCCATCTGCTCCGTCACAGACCCATCCTTTGTACTGGAGCACAGTCTAATCGCCACGTATAAACTGTAAAGCACTATGAAAGCTATTCTTTTATGCAATAATAAATGGATCCGCACTAAGAGTTATTAACACAATTGTGAAAATGGAAGTAGCATGACAGGGAGCAGAAAATAAATAGGGGAATTCATTCCAATTACACATCAATCAATAAGCAATAGCCAATCAAAAAGTCCATTATACATACAGCCCAGGTTTCCATCCGCAGTCTCTGTATTTTTAAGGCTTAACCTTCTGAACACAATGGAGACAATCTCAAGGCAACACCTTTTTCCCCATGGTACTCATCACCACCTGATATAATATTTGTTTATTCATCTTCTTTCTCATCCCACTACAAAGTAAGCTCATGAAATCAAAGATTTTTCTGTTTTATCCAGTGCTTTATCCCCAGCACCTAGAACTGTTCAAGGCTCACAATAATCAAATTCATTGTTGAATGAGTAAGAAATTAGAACTTCCTGAATTACTTAGACAAGAAAACATAAACACATGAAATACATTTTAAGACAAAGATAAAATAAAGATAAATAGCACCCAGATATTTTGTAATGTAAACAACAAAACAAACCTTCTAAATAACAATAAGTAAAAATGGTTCCTACCCAAAACACTCTAAAAAAGTGTCAGACGTCTAAATTCGAACTGTGCCCACTCAAAAGGTAAACTCAAAAGTTAAAACCCCCATATTTACTTTGTGAGTAAATTCATTAAAATAAACTGTACCTTGAATTACTTACAAAATTAAATTTAGGACAGCACATAATCAAAGTTATAAGCACGATAGTAAGAAGCAGAAAAAATCACATTAGAATCCTAGATAAGGTAAGGAAATTACAGGAAAGTAAAAAAGCACACATTTCAAGCCTGAAACAAATGAAATTTAGAAAGTGGTTAAATACAAAACTAAAACAACTTCACCTAAAACTGGGAATAACAACACCATTTTAGAATTTGTTTAACCTATAAAAGACACCTCTAAACTTAAAGGAGGAGGGAGAAATGCTACCCTGTTTCTAAAGAAATCTAAACTGCCTAAATAACATATACACTTTTTCTGTTTAAAAAAAAAAAAAAAATCACCAAAATTTTCCCACAACTACCAAATGTTGCATCCATTTAGAACGAAAGTGTAGAGCACTATACAAGGAAGATAATTATTTACAAGAATAAAAAGTATTTTTCTCACTTCTACTTTCTCAGTGTGATCTTTGATAAAACTCTCAAAAACAGAAGGGGAATAGAGAGCCATCAAATGTAATTTGCCATATACATTTATCAGCAGCCACTTGGTCCTGGCCACAAAGAGTGTCCTGCAGCTGGCTGTCACACCACCAAAGCTGCTTGTCATCTACCTTCCTACTCTCTTAGAGAACTAAGCTCACTTGGGTCAAAACAAGTCAACTGCCTTTCTCACTAGCAGTAATATGCTGGAATAAAAGCGTCAAGTATAATTCCGGCTGCCAAGATTTTGTTCTTAAGAACAAACTTGTAACTATTAAAGGGGACATTAAATTAGAGCTAATGTCTAAAAGGACAATCTGCATCTGTAGCTTGATTGGGATAACACTGAGGTCTTGATCTATAGTCAAACCAGAGGAAAGAGAAGCAACCAGAAAAAGTAACAACCTCCCAAAAGAGTGAACTACTGAAAAAAAACAAAAAAAAAGAGTGTGCTGGTAGCAATGTATAAATAAAACTGGAGTTATACTTTAGAACAGATTCCACATGTTCTACAGCAGCTGGGGCCTGCAACAAGGAATATTAACTCTGACTTACTACAGTTACGAATCATTAGTACAGAGGAATACTACAGATGTCTTAAAAGATGAAATAAACTTATGTGTGTTGACACAGAGAAGTATCCACAATATACTGCTGGAAATTGGAAAAAAACAGGTTATTTAATCTGCTAGAATGAGTGTGGTCTCATTTTTAAAAAAAAGTATGTCTATGGTTATGGACAAACAAAATTAACTAGAAAGACTAAAACTGTCAATGCTTTTTGTCTATGCACAATGGAATTATGAATACTTGATTTCTGTTTTATAGATTTCTTTCTCCCTTTAAAATAATAAATTATGGGCCAGGCACAGTGGCTTACGCCTGTAATCCTAGCACTGTGAGAGGATGAGGCAGGCAGGAGTATTGCTTGAGCCCAGCAGTTCGCGGTTGCAGTGAGCATTAATCACGCCACTGCATTCCAGCGTGGGCAACAGAACAAGACCCTCTCTCTAGGAAAAAAAAGAAGTATGTAATTATTTTTATAATAGTGGTTATTCCCAGGTTTGGGAAAGAAAAGACAAATAGCATGCATGATGTGCTCTTCTCCCCTTCACCAAATGAAAAACCCAAGGCCTCCAAATTCATGGAATCAGAAACACATATACAGAACATCAAAGCTATCTAATGTGCTCTGGGAGCCATTTTCTTTCTTTCTTTTTTTTTTTTTTAAATTAGAGTGCTTTCTTTAAACAGAATTCCATGAGGAACCTCAAATTATATGATAAAAGTAGAATTTCTTCTATTGAGGGGGATGGGAAGTAGACAGCTATAGCCATTCATCCTCCTGACCTTCTGCAGTATCCTAACGCTACTTAGAACTCCAAAGCTCAAGTGGAAACCCCTGATTAATAAAACTGAGGCCCAAGGATCACCCTCCTATTAAGGCCTCTGCCTTACCGACTGGCCCATGGGTTGTTTTACCTACTAGACATTAACAGACATGGTCTCTGGGACCCGCAAGCTTTTCAAATATTTACAAAAAGTTTAAGAGAAAACTGCAAAAACACATGAATTGGTTCCAAAATACCAAAGGAATTACTACATAATTAAAATTAATGTATAATTAAATGTCAAAAAGAAACATAATGGTTCTTGAAATTCAGCATGACTCAAGCATACCACACTCCCTGGTGCCTTTGCAAATATATGTGTTTTTCTATTCCCTAAAGTTCATGTTTAGCCATACATACCCATCGAATTAAAACAAGCTGGAATCAGCCACTGAGAAAAACAAGTAGAAGAAAATCAGTAGCAAAGGGATGGTTTTTGAAACTGAAAAGAGACAGAAAAGGTATGTTTTTGGGGGGTGTTGTGGTTTTTTGGTTGGGGGGGTTAAGTATTTTTTTTTTCTGGAAGACTCAGACCCAAGAAACCTTGGATATGAGCTCCCAGAAAAGATAATGTTGATCAAATAGGTAGATAAGTAGAGATGTCAAGGATAGCAATGTCTGCTCTTGTGGGTAAAATCAAATTTCAAAAAGATGCCGATAGCTTAGGATAATGAGCATAATCTAACAGGATAAGTTTTCATAAACATAAACATATCATTCTAAACTTTTCTCTAAAAAAATCCATTGCAGAAAACAGGATGATGGAGACTTGTATCATCACCAGAAAAAAAAAAGTTCAAAAGTACTGGTTCACAGCAAACAGTATGGGAAAAAAGCATCATATAACAAGCAACATATGCACTATGTGAAAAATGACCACACCTGTATTTAGTGCTGGGTACTTTACTTTTTAAAGATATAGAAAAACTCCATTACATTTCATTGGGACTAGGAAAAGGCCTAATATTATAAGGAATAGTTAGAAAAACAGGTGTTTAAATCTAGAGAAGGACTTTAGGAAAAGGATCTCTCTCATTAAATATTAAAGGACTATTATGAAGAAGAGGAATCAGACATAGTATGCGACTTAATAATAAAAATTAGATGAGAAGTTAAGGTAGGGCAGAATTCTGGTCAATAGACCATTTTTCTAAAAAGGGTATGAAGACAGAATAGGCTGTCAGGAAGCAGTTAGTTCTCCCATCACTAGCTGTCTTAGTGCAAATCCTAGACCACCGCTAGGGGGCACTGGAGAAGTGGCCTTGCATGCATCCTGGCTGGAATCAGCAGCAAAGTAAGGTATCAGAAAAAGATTTCACCCTAGGAGATTCTGGACCATGGGGTCCACAGGTGTGTATTGGGAAGACCGACTAAAGTCATTTGAATACATACTCCAGATAAGACTTGATACAGCCCTTGCCACTCACCTACTGGAAGAATATAATCTTTTGATATGTAATTCTGCTACAGTTGAGGGTATGTACAAATGTACATACATAATTACACAAATAGTATAGAACTGCCATAAACAAAGGCTTGGTCTTCTTTTAAGAACTGTAACAGTAGAAGCTGAAGGGCTTTCCTAGAGAAATGCAAGAAAAAAAACAAAACTCTTCTACTATCGTATCTTAAAACATTTTACACAGTTTCCCTATTATTAATAAATTACAAAGGAAAGCAGGTTTTATTAATGTACTGCTCTTCTATTCTCATCTCTGAAGATTATACTGTATACAGTGAAACTGCATATACTGTATACTGTATATAGTGAAACTAATGATCCAACAACACCTTACTTAATTCTGCAGTTTCAACCATCTGTAACATGGCCAAGAGACCCTAGGAAAGAACTTCAGTTTTTTTATTTTGCCTTTTAAATTTGAACACTATTCTAACAAGGGTAATCCTCTGATTTTTCAGGCCAAAGCAGGAAAAGTGGTAAAGCAAGATAAAGAGAGTAAGAGCAATAAGGAAGAAGAAAAAATAGATAAAAGAGAAAGCAGACAAGAACAAGCAAAGTACAACCAGCTGGTATTATTTATGTAGAAACAACCAGCCCTACAGACTTCAGTTGCTTGTAAGGGCATCATCCTACCACAGGGCAAGCATTCCTTTATATACCTGAGTAATATGTTTTCGAAAAAGGCATGAGCAACCTAAAAATACATACATCAGCCACTTTGGAAGGCTATCAGTCTTATAAAACTAAATATATTCTTACCATATGACCCAACAATGGCACTCCAAGTATGTTGAAAACGTATGTCCATACAAAAACCAGCACACAAATAAAGATTTATAGCAGCTTTATTCATAATTGTTAAATCTTGAAAGCAACCAAGATGTCCTTCAGTAGGTGAATGGATAAACTGTGGTACATCCATACAGTGGAATAATATTCAGCATTAAAAAGAAATGAGCTATCAAGCTATGAAAAGACATGGAGAAAACACAAATGTATATTACTAAGTCAAAGAAGCCAATATGAAAAAGCTACATATGTGTGATTCCAACCATATGACATTTTGGAAAAGGCAAAACTACAGAGGTAGTAAAAAGATCAGTGGTTGCCAGGGGTTAGGGAGAAGGGAGGAAAAGAGGGAGCACAGGAGACTTTTAGGGCAGTGAAACTATTCTGTATGATACTGCAATAGAGGATACATCATTATACATTTATCAAAACCCATAGACTGCACAACACAAATAGTTAATGCTAATGTAAACTATGGACTTTAATTGATAATGGTTCATCAACTGTAACAAATTTACCATACTAAAGCAACATGGTAAAGAAGGAAACTGGGCATGGGGGAGTATACGATAACTCTCCCTACTTTCCATCCAATTTTTCTATAAACTTAAAACTTCTCTAAAAATAAAGTACATTAATTTAAAAAATACATATGTAAAACATTAGTGATCACATAAGAAATCACGGTAAAGGTGGGGTACAGAGATTTTCAGGCACAGTTAGGAACTCCTCTAATCTAAGTCAACATAGCCTATAGTTACATAATGCCGAATACTTGCATAGTGTTATAGTTTATATAAATATAAAATACACAGCTATATTTTAGTTTACATATAAATGTATTTATTCTAAAATATACTTTATATGTAACATATGCATCATTTAGAGGTAATAACTGTCTGGTTATATAGTACTGAATACATTTGAACACAAAAGATAAGTGGTGTTGGGAAAAGACACAAATCCGGAGGGTGGGTCAGCTTCATCCAATGAAGAGACTAAGCTGCTGGTGGAGCTTTCCCACTACTGCCAATGGTGAGAGAAATGCCTTAGACTGTATCTTCTTCACTTTAAACAATGGTTTGGTGGAGCTCTTGTTTGCCAGCAGTAGCCTATGGTGGCACTTGTCTCACATTGTGTATCATGCTCTTCCTGCTCCCTCCCTGCAGTGGCATGCTAACAAAGCTCTAACTAAAAAGTGCATAA
Source organism: Avahi laniger (assembly GCA_963575035.1). Classification (NCBI taxonomy): domain Eukaryota; kingdom Metazoa; phylum Chordata; class Mammalia; order Primates; family Indriidae; genus Avahi; species Avahi laniger. Next base: position 12,974 of record CAUYSK010113990.1, read on the forward strand.
GAGTTCAAAGGCACTTAGGACAAAAGAAGTCCAATACAGTTCAGTAATTAGTGCTTTCCACAGTGACACTGAGTTGCTAAGAAAAGATAAAACTATAAGCAGTACATAGTATTCTGGCTAATCAGCATAGAAATAACTCGTTGTAGATGGTTAAAACCAAAATAGCACTTAATGTTTAAAGAGATAAGCATCATCTATCTGGTAAATTTGTTTACTAGAAAAATCTCTCATATAAATTTAAAAAAACACACTAAACGATATGACCTAACTCTTCCCAGATGTCGCTTATACAGACAGTGTTTCCATACTAAAAAATATGCCATTAATATTTGGCATAGACAGTAAATTTACCAGTATATCTTATATGTGATGTTCGTTCATTTTTCTTTTCTTTTCAACTAAGAATCAACTAAAATGAGATTATAGCCTTTATGTAGCTGTTTTGCAATTTTATGTAGTCCATAAAACTGGGTCCCTTTTATATTAATAGTAAAGGATACCAAAAAATACATACACATAAGTGAGAAGAGAGAAAGCAAAGGAAAAAAACCCAAAATATTAACTGTGGCATCTCTGGAGGTCTGGGTTACAGATTTTTACAGTCTTAATACTTTATTTTTTAAATAACCTACAAAAAATATATATTGATTTCACAGTCCATTATATCAAATATTCTATAGTATTTAAAATGAGTAAACTATAACTACATGTATCCATAAAGTTTAACCTCTTATACAAAGTTTAAAAACCTACAAAACAATATTTTTTTTTCCTATGGATACATACACATATAGGGAAGGCTGTAAAAATGCAGACGAATAAATAAATACCAAATTCAGAGTAATGGTCACAGCAGGAAGGGAGGGGACTAGAATAGGAAGCAGTACCCAGAAGACTTCTACAATAATACCTGTGATATTTTATTACTTAAGCTGGGTAGTAGGTATGTGGTATTTATTACATTGTTCTATATCCTTTCTTATGCCTGAAGTATTTCAAAAATTTTAAAAAGTAGCAATAATTGGAGTCATACCAAAAATAGTAGGACTTAACGCTTAAACTATTTAAATGAGATACGGTAATGGAGGAATCAAAGATAAACATATTTTTTATAATGAGAAAATTCTTTGGAAAATTTAAAGCAGGAGTTCTGAAGGTGGGTAGTCATGTACATATTTATAATCCAATAGCAATCTGAAACCTGTATTTCACAAAATATCTGTAGCAAACATCCCAATCTGTGCCTTACACACAGATTGAGCTCAAAATTAAATCTTTTCAGTAAATTTAATACATACATTATTTTCAATATGCTCTTATTTTACATTTTCACTTACAACTCTATTTGAAAGTTGACTTTTTACTTTGGTCAGTTTTAAATGGTATTTAGTCTTTTAAGGATGTCATAAAAATAAGATTAATTTCTGACTGCTATTTTCTAGCTTGATGATTTAAAATGGTTCCTAACAATTCCTGATTATCAGTTGGTTTTAGTTTATCATCTTATGACATGCTATGGTGCAAAGAGGTAGAGAAAGTGTAAGGAAATACTGAATAGTCTTCTCCCGAAAAATCAAGTTCCTGAGGAAGATTCAAAAACATTCAAGGATATTCCTTGGTGTCCTGCTACAGTCTCACTCAACTTTATGAAAAACAATTAAGCAAATTAATATAAGAAAGCTCATGAAAATGCCCCACATAAAGGCAGAACACATACTGTATCAACTTCATCAAGTTATAATAATATTTTTTGTAATATAAAAAATTTTGCTCAAAACAAAATATGAGTGTTTAATTTATTGGTCCTCAGCACTTGGTATTGATTTTAAATCAATTTAGGACAAAAAGGAGGTCAAATTTCAAAACTCCTACAAAATAATGTTTTAAGTTAACATAAAAATAGTTTAAAGTTATTCCAAGTATCTGAAATGATCAATCTCTTCATTAATTTACTTCCTTTAAATGACTAGAAAACTAATATTCTTTTTTTTGAGACACAGTCTCACTCTTTTGCCCGAGCTAGGGTAAGTGCCGTGGCGTCAGCCTAGCTCACAGCAACCTCACACTCCTGGGCTCAAGCAATCCTTCTGTTCTGCCTCAGTCTCCCAAGTAGCTGGGACTACAGGCATGCACCACAATGCCCGGCTAATTTTTTCTATATTTTTTTAGTTGTCTGGTTAATTTCTTTCTATTTTTAGTAGAGACAGGGTCTCGCTCTTGCTCAGGCTGGTTTCGAACTCCTGAGCTCAAACAATCCACCCACCTCAGCCTCCCAGAGAGCTAGGATTACAGGCATGAGCCACCGCCCGGCCAAAACTAATATTCTTTAATGCAAGCCCTCAATTTTATACTTTAATTTTTATGAGGATGAAATAATATGACAATTTACCCTGTGCAGTCAGACTTTTTCAGGGAACAGCCTCTTGAAGTCCAAAGAATATCAAGATTTATAGAAAACAAAGGTTTCCTTGGACCAACTCCCCCCAAAATCAAAATAAAACAAGAAGCCCAATATATTGTTTAGAAATCAGAAGAACAACAAAATATATTTCTTAACTCACTATGGAAAATGAGAATGATTTGTTTTTAACATTCACCTTCAGTAATCCCTTTTGAAAAGACTTTACTAGAAACAGAGATCTATTGAAATTTAAATTGATGTTTGCTTTTCAGATAGGATCCGTCCTACTTGAGGATCCTCTCTCTTAGACCACTACAATTTAAAGACCCCCAAAGTAGAGGACTCATTAAAAGAAGCCTAGCAAGGCTCAAATTGTTAGCTCTGCAGGTACTATCATCTTAATTTTTTTATTTCATCATTTGCATTTACCAAGTGTATACCATCTACGTTTTGTTTGTTCATCCTGTTCTCACAAATGTCTGTGCAAAGCTGCCTAATCAAGACTGCCTAGATGGATTCAAGATTGCCCACATAATTTTACTCACCAAGTTTTGTCCTGTTTAAATGTCAGCATATCACATTCAATAAACAAATATTCTTTGAGCACCTTTTCTGTGTAAAGTTCTGGACCAGGAACTGAAAGGGGATATCAGAATGATTAGTTAAACCCTCAAACAGCTTAATAGCAGTACTTCTCAAAATGAACCATGGAACCCTGAGGGTCCCTGAGATTCTTTTCAAGGGATCAATGAGGTCAAAACTATTTCATAATAACTAAGATGCTGTTTGCCTTTTTTCAGTGTTTTTATATTTATACTCGGGATGCAACAGCAATGGTGGGGTAAAACTACTGACACTTAGCACAACTTAAAGTAATGGAACAAAACTGTACCAGTAGTTATTAACATTCTTCACCTTCACATGCTCACAGTAAAAAGGGGAGGCAATTTTATTTAAGAATGTGCTTGATGAAAGAGTAAAAAATATTAATTTTATTAAATCTTCGCATTTGAGTTCATGTCTTTTTACTATTCTGTGTAACAAACAGAAAGTATGCATAAGGCACTTCCGTTGCATTTCGAAGTGTAATGGCTGTCTTGACAAGCACGTATACCATGCTTTGTGTTGCAAGTTGAACTGGCTGCTTTTTTTTCACAATACCATTTTTACTTGAAAAAGTAACTGATAAACTATATGGTTATTCAAATCTGGATATTTGAGAGACATTTGCTCAAAAAGTAAAAGTGAGCCTATCACTTCAAGGAAAACAACAGACGATAGTTGTTGCCAATGATGAAATTTGATGTTTCAAATGATAATTAGAATTTTAAAAAACTTGTATCTGCCACAGTGAGCTTGATAGTTTTCAATTACTTAAAAGTCTTTTCTGATCAGATCAGTGATGATGTTAAGGAATGTGATTTTTGGAATATCTGCATAACTGGGTGAATTATACAGTTAAAAAGATCCATTCAAAGTACATAATAAACCAAAAGATTTTAACATAACAGAGTACAATTATGGCTTCCGATAATACACTGAAATTCACCTTTAAGAAACTACCACTGCTAAGTTTTAGTATAACATCAAAGAACATCCACAATTATCTGAAAAGGCTCTTAAAATACTCTTCCCTCTCCCAACTATATATCTGGTATGAGACCAGATCTTCTTTAACCAAAGCAATAATACACTGCAGCAGACTGAGGCAAAAGCAAATGTGAGAATCCAGCTGTCTTCTCTTAAGCCAGACATTAAAGAGATTTGCAAACACTGAAAAATACCACTCTTCTTACTAAATTGTCTTTTGTTTTGGAAAATATAATTATTTTTCATAAAAATACTTCTTTTTAACTGGCAGTGAGTTTACTATGATTATTTAAATTAATAAACATTATAAAATTTTCTCAGTTTTAGTTTCTGATACAGTAAATATTAAAAGTTATAATACATATAAATAAAATCTCTTTGCAGTTTCCAGTAATTTTTTTTTTTTTTTTTTGAGACGGAGTCTTGCTTTGTTGCCCTGGCTAGAGTGAGTGCCATGGCATCAGCCTAGCTCGCAGCAACCTCAAACTCCTGGGCTCAAGCAATCCTTCTGCCTCAGCCTCCCGAGTAGCTGGGACTACAGGCATGCGCCACCATGCCCAGCTAATTTTTTCTCTCTATATATATATTTTTAGCTGTCCAGATCATTTCTTTCTATTTTTTAGTAGAGACGGGGTCTCGTTCTTGCTCAGGCTGGTCTGGAACTCCTGACCTTGAGCGATCCACGCGCCTCGGCCTCCCAAAGTGCTAGGATTACAGGCGTGAGCCACCGTGCCCGGCCAGTTCCCAGTAATTTTTAAGACAGTAAAAGGGTCTCAAAGACCAAAGATTAAGAACCACTGGCTTATCATATAAGAGAGAAAGAAAACCACAAAAAATAACCCAGGTAGAATGTGATGACTGTCATAGCCTTTCCATTCCTGGCATTCCAGCTCTTCCTAAACTAGACCTGTGCTCCTTATCAGGCTCTTGAAATAATTTATTTAGCACTGCTGTCAATATAATCAAAATGAGCAAATTATTTAGCAAGCATGAAAAGGGCCCAAGCTAATGTGTTAAACAATTTCAATTGATGAGTTTTTCTTTACTGGTTTTATAAATAAGTGACCTAAATTAAAATTGGCTTTTATTTCCTTGTTATAAACTGAGTGACACTATAAAGACAATTCTTTCACAAAGGACTGATTGATTGATTGATTGATTGGCAGGGTCTCTCTCTGTTACCTGGGCTACAGTTCAGTGGCATCATCTTAGCTCACTGGAACCTCAAACTCCTGGGCTCAAGCATTCCTCCTGCCTCAGCCTCTTGAGTAGCTGGGACTACAGGTGTGCACCACCACACCTGGCTAATTTTTAAAATTTTTTTGTAGAGATGGGGTCTCACTGTGTCGTCCAGGCTGGTCTCAAACTCCTGACTTCAAGTGATCCTCCCGCCTCGGCCTCCCAAAGTGCTAGGATTACAGGCATGAGCCACCACACCTGGCCAGGACTATATAATAGTCAGCTCTCTTGGAAATGCATCCCACACGACCACATTAGTAATGGAAAGCTATGGAATATGGTTCCCTATCTCTCAACACCAGGGCTAAAAACTTGAAATCCTACATTGGTCTTGAGGATTAAGACATACAATATGTTATTTCTTTATAAAAGCCCTGTCTCGAGGACCATATGCTATCATTTGTGTTTTTTAAAAAGCAGGGACACATATACACATTTTTGCTTAGCCTACCTGGAAGAATACGTAAGAAACTGGTAGTGGTGATAGTTTCCAGAAAGGGAAATTGTGGAAGAGAAATTCATTTTTCACTGTATTCCTTTTTATGTTATTTGACCTCTTAACCATGTGCGTATAACATTCAAAACTAGATATTTGCAAAATACCATTTCACCTATTTCTCTAGTCTTTTATTTTGAATGCAAATTCAAAAAAATACTAGATGTGAAAAATCATTAGATGCATATTTGTTACATTAGCAATGGATAAACATCTCGCATCTGACAAAAGCATGAAAAGTAAGTTGTCCATCAACCTGGAAGTGATCACCATTGATTACCTGAAGCAGGACCTGATTACAGAAGGAGTTTCTAGATACCATCCATCTGCCCAGCATAATTGATAAAGTTGCTCCTTCAATGGTATTAATAACGCTCCCTTTTTATATTCATCACAGCATTTGTTTTAAGAAATATTCTCTGAATAGCACCAAAGTAGGTAAGTTTAGATATTCCTTTAAAGATCACACAGCAACATTAAATTCAGCATTGACTGACCTCCTACCATGCACTGGGCAGTACAACTTGATAATGTAACATTTGTAACACACAATGTAACATGACAGCATGCACTTAGATCTACACACCTAACTATGAAATAATATAGGTTTAACCACCAACGAAAAAGATTTGGGGGTTTTAACCAATTCTAACTTTAATGAACCAACCTTATGATGTGGCTACAGATAAACCTAATTCAAATTTGGGCTATATCGTGGTTGGCTAAATGGTGTCCAGAACACAGAAAAATCAGAGCCACTGTAGTCTGTATTTATCAGACCAATCCTATAACTCGTGCTGGTTTCTAGGCCACACATGATACCCAGGGACCATGACAAAGTGCAGTAGGGTCCGGGTAGTTTTGTATGTGGAAGGCAACATGTAATGAGTTAGCTACCACGTGCCAAGCACTTCCCATGAATTTTCCTTTTATCTTCAAAATTAGGGATAAAGGTATTATTATCTCTGTCTAAAATTAAAGAGATTCAGACTCAGGTTAAGTTACATGCTCAAGGTTGCAAAGCTGGTAAGTGGCATTATCAGCATTTAAGACTAGAGCCCCTAAAGCGGGTTGAATGATGGCTCCCCAAAAGATAGGTCCATGCCCTAATCATTGGAATCTGTGAATGTTACCTTATTTGAAAAAAGGGTCTTTGCAGATGTAACTAAGTTAAGGACCTTGAGATGAGATCATCCTGCATTTTATAAATGGGTCTTAAGTCCAGTGGCAAGTATCCTTCCTAAGTGTGAGGCACACAGAGATGGCACAGACAGCAGAGGAGATAACGTGACCACGGAGGCAGAAAGTATAGTGATGTAAACACAAGTCAACGAATGCCACCAAAAGCCTCTTCCAGAGGCAAAGAACAGTATCTCCCCTAGGTCCTACCAAGAACACAGCCCTGTTGACACCTTGCTTCTGGACTTCTGGCCTTCGGAACTATAAGAGAATAAATTACTATTGTTTTAAACCACTAAGTTTGTGCTTATTTGTTATAGCAGCCCTAGGAAACTAATACAGTCTGCAAACTCTATCTTTCCAGCATACCTTATTACCTTCTCAAGAGGGCTGAAGGATCTAGAGATAATTAAACTACATTAGAGACAACTCAGAGACTACAAAGAAAACAGAAACTGCCGGGCGCGGTAGCTCACACCTGTAATCCTAGCTCTCTGGGAGGCCGAGGCGGGCGGATCATTCTGAGCTCAGGAGTTCTGAGACCAGCCTGAGCAAGAGTGAGACCCCATCTCTACCAAAAATAGAAAGAAATTAATTGGACAGCTAAAAATATATATAGAAAAAAAAAATTAGCCGGGCATGGTGGCTCATACCTGTAGTCCCAGGTACTCGGGAGGCTGAGACAGTGGGATTGCTTGAGACCGGGAGTTTGAGGTTGCTGTGAGCTAGGCTGACACCACGGCACTCACCCCAGGCAAGAGAGTGAGACTCTGTCTCAAAAAAAAAAAAAAGAAAACAGAAACTATACTTGTTTTTGGAAGCCCTAGAGAAGAGAAGACCAGCAGGTAAAAGTTCCAGGGAGAAATTTCAGTTGAAATTAAACTTTCTAACCATATGAATGTCTTAAACACTACCCAGAGTTTTGGTAGGTTATTAAGTTTCCTACCATTGCAAGTGTTCAAGAAGAGACTAATGACTTTAACTGTGAGGACAGAGCTGACTTAGATGATTTAGAATCTCTTCCCACTCTGAGTTCCCAAAATTATAAAATGTTAGGTGGCACTACAAAAGCATACTTAAGGTAAAATATTACAAATATTACAAACGAGTTTTGCAAGATCTCTGCAATCATTCAAATAAATACTGACCACTTGTTATGTGGCAGGCACTGTGCTTGGTAATGAATACAAACACAATATCTACTCTCGTGAGGGTTACAACCTGGTGGGAAACAGTCAAACATCAACTAATATGCAAACAGATGTAAAATTACATTTATGGACACACATGGTAAAGGAAAAGCACAAAAATGAGGGAAATTAGGCAAAATTTCCCTGAGGAAATGATGGCTTGAGTAGAGACCTGATGGATTCATAGCTGCCCCTCAGTATCCATGGGGGATTACTTCCAGGACTCCCCTCAGATATCAAAATCCACAGATGCAGGCTGGGTGCGGTGCTCATGCCTGTAATCCTAGCATTTTGGGAGGCCAAGGCGGGCGGATAGCTTGAGGGCAGGACTTCAAGATCAGCCTGAGCAAGGGCAAGACCCCACTTCTATAAAAAAACTTTTTAAAAACTAGCTGGGCGTGGTAGCACATGTCTACAGTCCCAGCTACCTGGGAGGCCAAGCAGGAGGATGACTTGAGCCCAGGAGTTTGAGGTTGCATTGAGCTATGATGACATCACAGCACTCTAGCCCAGGCAACAGAGCCAGACTCTGTCTCAAAAAAAAAAAAAAAAAAAAATCCACAGATGCTCAAGTCCCTTACAGTTGGCCCTCCATATCCTCAGGTTCCACACCCATGGACCAAAAAATACTACACCACTCATTTGGTTACAAAATGGATTTCTTCTGAATGAAGACGATCCATCATGGCAGATTCTCAAGCGAGAATTAGCTACTGCTTTCACACCTTTCAGATATACACGTTTTTTTCTTTTTTCTTTTTTTTTAAGCTAAGCAGACATGAATGACAGATACACAAGTTTAAGAGACAAAATGTTTTTTATTCCCAGATTCTCTATGTCTGGAAGATACTGACTTAAGAATCATAACTGTCAAGCATACACAATAAAGTTTTTCTCTTGGAAAAGATCCTAATCTTCAAAGTAGAAGGGAAGAGAATAAATAAGTCAGACTTTTCTTCTTCTGTCACTCACATTCCCACAGGCTTTACCCTATATTTAGATTAAAAAATGGGATTAGTATTAATACAATTAGATAGTAATTGCAGTAACTAAGGAACTATTTACCCTAGAATTGCCTTCCATTCTGTATAAAAAAAAAATAAAAACAAAAAACAGCCCACAGGGATTAAAGACAGAGCTAAATGAGGAGGTAGGAAAATTAGGTTACACTACTAGCTCTAAATAGGATTCCAATGTATAAAATCTTTGAGAAAGTTAACTTTGACAAAGACTCAGTTATTCTTTACATAAAACTAGAATTATATATATATCACATATATATAAAGGAGGGAGAATATAAATTAGATTACACAGCATTGTATACAAATATAAATATTTATATTTTACATATTTAAAATCTTTTGAACTCCATAGAGATAATGCTAAAAGAAAATCAGATATTTTATACTATTACATACTGTATTATACTATTGCTGTTACTAATACTTAATTTGCTGTCAATGGAAGTAACAACTCAGATGGTTCCAGGGTAAAATAAAAGACCAATACTATATTAAGACAAGATTATTCACTTCAGGAACTATGCTGCAAATACAAATCTTAGCTCAGGAAGTATGGTGGCAGAGTGGAGAAAAAGCAAGTTAATATGTGAATGAAACTGAAGTTAACCCAGGATTTATTTAGTTTTCATTATTCACTAAGTAAGCTTTCATGGGCAAGCCCTTACACCCTTACTCCAAGTCACCCTTACCTCAGCAAAACCATATGGAACATGAAACAGAAAGCCTTTCCTGGACAAATATGTATTCAGAGAGAAAATTTTTTGTTTCATTAAAACAAATGGATTTTAACTGTCTCATTAGGAATGTTTGAAGGCAAAAATAAATTGATCATATCAAATATCCTTAGACATTTTTGGTTCAAGACCGTACGTATGGTATTATTTTATATTATCATATATAGTATGTATACATGTACCATGTGTACATAAACATACATCTATGCTTAGAAAAATACCTAAAATCATACATATTAAAATATTAATTATCTTTGTATGGTAGAATGATGACTTTTAATTTTCTTCTTTTGCTTTTCTGCAAAAACCACTATGTTCTACTATGAACACTTTTCTGCAACGCAGCTATGTAATAAAGAAGAAAATATCATATTTATTGCTTAACATGTAACACAGACTCACAATTAATTTTAGAAGGAATTTTTATTTAGAAAAAACTTTAAATATCATTTCTGTCCTCTTCATTTTCAAATGAGGAAAAAGGCCCAGCAAGGATAAGTAACTCAGCTACTCAAAATCTGATAGTGAAGTCATCAGAGCCATAATTATTAATATATTATCTGCATTTATGTGTTTTTTTCTGATTGTAAAAGCTAATGCATTCTCATTAAGGATAACTTAAAAAACAATGGAAGGTACAAGAAAGAAAATGAAAATCACCTATAAGCTTATAAAACAAATATAACCACTTGGAGGGAAGAGGTATTTGTTTTATTTTTTCTTTCTGAATTTTTCACTATAAAAATTATACATTTTCAATGTAGAAAAACTTTTAATATATAGAGTCACAAATTAAAGAAGATGAAATTTTTAACACTCAGTCACAAAACAGGTAATATATCAGAATTATTTCTTCTTTAGACTTAGTATCTGAAGCCAGTTTGGAGTCAAGAGACTAGTTCTATGATGGTGTTCTTACTTAACAAACTTGGCTGGTTCTTTGATTCATGGGCTATTTTTATATGGGAAAAGTATTACTAAGAATTTTATAATTGTTTAATGAAACACGAAGAACCAAAAAAAACAAAAGTGGCCAAAGGAAAAGACAAAATACTCCAGTTCTGGCCAAGCAGGGGTGAATCACACCTGTAATCCCAGCACTTTGGGAGGCAGAGGCAGGAGGATCACTTGAGGCCAAGAGTTGGAGACTAGCTTGGGCAACATAGCTAGACTCTGACTCTACAAAAAATAAAAACATTAGTGGGGCATGGTGGTGCACACCTGTAATCTCAACTACTCGGGAGGCTGAGGCAGGAGGATCCCTTGAGTCCAGGCCTTTCAGGTTGCAGTAAGCTACGATCACTTCACTGCACTCCAACCTGAGCAAGACTACATACCTAAAAAAGATAGATAAAATTTTTAAAATAAATAAATATTCCAGTTCTACTTGGATTCTCTTTGTAGATTTAGTGAATGTAAAGATAATCTACAAATATAGGCAGGTTCACTAATGCATGTCTACAGTCCCAGCTACTCAGGAGGCTGATGCAGGAGGATTGCTTGAGCCCAGGAGTTTGAGGTAGCTCTGAGCTAGCCTGACCCCATGGCACTCTAGCCTGGGCGACGGAGTGAGACTCTGTCTCAAAAAAAAAAAAAAAAGAAAGAAAGAGAGAAAGAAAAGAAAAGAAAAAGATAATCCACAAACACAAGCTAATTACAAGTTACATAACACAAGTTTTCTATGTTTAAGATTGTCTAACATATCTATTCATATCATTCTTATATTTACCAACACATGAATTGTTTTATAGAGTACACTTTAAAACAATACCAAGTGGCATTAATTATTTTACATTGCAACCAACAGTTTGGACATCACTGCCCCAGAAAGTAGGGCGTAGCTGACAAAAAATGTCTCCTAATCTAATTTCAAAGATCCAAAGGATAGCAGAAGAATGTAAAAATTATCAATTATCTAAAATTTCAGAATGAAATATTTTAGAAATCGAGTTCTAGTATGGACCACTTATAAATAATGTGTTTGAGTTTCTTAATTTTATTCATGGCTTTAGAAATGTGAACACCAGCAATTTATCAGTATTAAATCATTTTGGATCTCAAAGTATTCCACCACAATTGTCATATTTCAGAAAGACCCTATAAAATACATCAGTAGTATTTTCGTCTCATGGTCAGAAAATTAAGCAAGGAGAGAATAAATGTCTTGCCCCATATCACTAGATTGAAACATTTGTGCATTTTAGAAATTTTCCAAGTATAAGCAACTCCTAATTTAAAAATAAATTTTTTCGTATGAGCAAAATCTCTGAACCAATTTGCTTTCTTTCAAAACACACTTTCCCTTTAAAACAATAGCAATTTGATCCCCCATACAAAGTCTACTGTATCTATCGTGCACGAATAGGCATATACTAATACGAGTCCTAGAATATAAAAAAAAACAAGGAATCTAGAGACTTGACAAAATTCTGAAATTCATTAAGCTTTGCTTTAGCATTCCTCCTACCTTCCTTCTGGTGCTCCTACTGCCATCTCTAACATGTGCCTTAAATCTTCCCCAAGTTGCTCACCTGAGACACCTCAAAATTTCTTTCCCCTGATCTCCTAGTAGTCAAGATAACTCATTTCAGCCAACTAACACAACCAACACTTGATTTAATCATTAATATTACAAAAAGACCCTTGAGAATTTCATAGAAGTTTTCTCTCCCCAGAAAAATCACACAGGCACTCACCCCAAATTTTTCATAAATTTCAAGAGATTGAGGGTCACAAAGCCAATATATATCCAAAAGCCCCAGAACTATAAGCCCCAGGTTAAAAACCTTTTACTTAATATATTAATATAATAAAATCCCAAGACTCTTCCACAGGAATTTGTATTTTAAGAAACTGTCAACTCAAATGATATCTTTAATTCTTAGAATTAAAAACTTTTAAGACAGTGTTAAAAAAATGTAAAAAGACTGCAACAATATGGAGAAGGGACTTTCAGGAGGCTCTGTCATTGAGGTCATCTCCCAAAGCTTTAAAAGTAGCAACTCCCATGAAAGAAGGGGAGGAACAAGACCTATTATTTCTAAGCATGGGTCATCTATTAAATTGGGTTTTAGAGGTCTTACCCCTGTAATTAGTAATACTCTAGAAATCTGTTCTATCTAAACTATCATGATTCCTAGCAAAACAATACATACAAATACATTCAGAAAAATTCCTTTATCTCTTAAATGCCAAGTCCAGTTTTTATCCCAGTAAACTCCCTGCAGTATTTCACACTGCTAGCTTCCCTGTTAAGATTCTCTTAATCCCTCTCCTGAGCATCTTCAACTCTATACCATTTATCTTATCTGTCTGGCCACGCTTTTTCAACTTCCCTCATAAGTCCCTATCCTTCCACTTGACCCCCAGATGTATGCTTCCCAAGGCTGCCCTTAGTTTTTCCTCACTCCTGATATTATACAGATTGAGCTTCCTTAACCTGTAAATCTGAAATCCAAAATCTGAAATTTTTTGAATGCTGACATGACAGCACAAGTGGAAAATTCCACACCTGATCTCATGGACAGGTCACAGTCAGAATTTTGTTTCATGCACAAAATTACTTAAAATATTACATATAATTACTTCCAGGCTATGTGTATAAGATGTATATGAAACATAAATGAGTTTTGTTTAGACTTGGGTCCCATCCCCAGAATGTCTATGTATACGCAAATATTAAAAAAAAAAAATCCGAAACACATATGGTTCCAAGCATTTTAGATAAGGAATACTCAACCTGTATTATTTTTGCAGTTTCTATATGACATTATTATATTGATGAATGCAAATCTCTTAATTGATCACTACTTCTCCTGGAGCTCCAGCCCGAATATCCAAGTAGGCACCTGACATTTCTTGATTCCCACAGATATCTAAACACATCTGAAATCATACCCTATTACTTTTCTCCTCAAATTCTGTTCTTCCTATACATTCCCTATCTTAAAGGCATCACTATCACCCATTAACCAAACTATAATCTTTAACTGCTCCACACTCAGTTGTCACACAAATCTGACAACTGTAAAGTAAAAATAATCTCCAGAATTTATCTCCTTTTACATCACAAATCGATAGTTTTACAGGTCTCCAGTCCAATCTTCACGTCATCTTTTTCAAAACTAGAAATGTCCTGCTCAAAGCTCATAAGGCCCCCAAATGCCCATAGAATATAGTCCATACTCATGAGCATGGAATTACAAACTTTTCCTAATCAGGATACAACCTCATCAGCTTCATTTCCCACTACTCTCCAAGTAGAATAAAATCCACTTGTTATTTCTCAAATCAGACTATTGATGCCCTTCCTCTTAGCTCCTCTTCTCCATCAGTAATACTACTATTCAAAGTCCTACTCTAACTTCCCCTATGTAAAAAGTCTTCCCTAACCTCACTTTTCCCCCTGGATCACTTTCCTCTCCCCAGAAGGAATTCCTCCCTCCATCTATAATCCTACACCACTCCTTCCTTACTCTATTTTGGTTCTCAACAAGCTGTATTATAGTTAGTTGAACCCCTTTCTTTCTCCCCTACTAGACAAGATCCATGGTTTTTGTTACTCTAGCACCTAGCGCATGCCTGGAACATAGTGCATCTTTAATCAATGTCTAGTGAATGAATAGCAAACTTCAAAGTGAAGACACACTTAAGGATGTTACTTCTCAATGGAGGGTATGCCACATCCTCTTGAACATAAAACAAGAATTAGGTCCCCTAGTCCCTAGCTCCCCATTTCTAGTCCACTGCTCAAATTGTTTTAAGCAATGTTTCATGGGGACATTTCATCACTTCCTCTTGTTCTTTGTAGGTTTACTGCCAACCTAACCACATTAGCATTCAGTAGCAGCAACAAAACAGACTTAAAATTCTAAAAAGCAAAGACTTTACAATTACCAACAGTAAAACACAAGTCCTTTTTTTCAAGTCTTAATGTACATGCATACAAAGCTCATTCTTCACATGATTCTGAAAATGCCTTGGCATAGTTTACCCAACAGGCACCACTTAAGAGTTCTTAAGAAAAATGACCATTTTCTTTTCACCAAAGTGAAGCCAAACTTTTCACATTTGTAACCACAGAAATCAGCATGCGTGAATTAATCTAAATATTATGTCTATATACTAAAAAATGCAATTACTATAAATAGAACATAGTCTAAATCACTGAACTGATAACCCATATAAAAGTAGCTCTAGTAGCTTCTTTTGAAAATATTTCCCCCTCAAAATTCCAGTGATCATCTCAACCAATAAAATTAGATTATTTTACCAGTATCATTTTCTCTTTCCCTCTCTTCTCCCTACCAACCCTTCTTCAACACACAAATATACCCCTCCTTACTAGACATGGCTTTTTCAAGAAATTATCTGATGATTCAGTACCAGTTGCAGTTTTAAACTACTTTGTGGTTGGGCGAGGCAGACTATAGAACAGGTCTAGGATTCAGTAGACGATTCTTTACGGTCAGATTATCTTCTATGTGACTGCTATTAGTGATATAATATAGATTTGCCTGAAGGGATCACAAATGTGGCAGGCATTCCTTCACTATAACTACT
Source organism: Avahi laniger (assembly GCA_963575035.1). Lineage (NCBI taxonomy): Eukaryota > Metazoa > Chordata > Mammalia > Primates > Indriidae > Avahi > Avahi laniger. Next base: position 28,387 of record CAUYSK010113990.1, read on the forward strand.
TTGTTTTCTAATATACTAAAACATCTCCATAAAGTTGTTATTTTTGGCTTTTCTTCAGTTCATAGAAAGTTCACTTTGGTATCATATAAACATTCACATTTTAGGACACTTTAAGCATAAAGACCATGACATGATGAAGCCTTTTTGATTTTTCAGTAACTAAACTGAATTGTATGGGGTTGAAAACACATTAGCCTAATTCTGAAATGCACTTTAGAAAAAAATTTATATTCCAAAGTATATATATGATCCACTTATTTTCCTTGGGCAGTCAAGTATTCATTTTCCAAGTTTTGTCCATATTACATTAAAATAACTTCAAACAAAGCAGTCTTGTTCCTCCACGATTAAAAGTTTCCAATAGCTCAATGTGGTTTTAATTTTCTGGAAACACCTGAAATTGATTTGTTTCACCTCCTTTTACTACTACTTATCTTCCAGCCCATTCACCTTAGTAGAATACTAATGGATAAAAGTACTAACTGAAAACCCAAGAAAGTGGATAATCCACCCCCTAATTAATAAGGAAATATATGATACAAAAGGTATAAAAATTAACATGTATCCAAAGACTCTAAAAACATCAGACTTGATCTAAATAAAATGTTTCTAAAATAAACTTAACAAGTGAGCTTCTTTTTCATTGCTGTTTTACTAAGCATTCATGGAAAATTATATTTGGGTAAGCTCAAGCTGAAAACACTAGCTTTAGCTCAAGGAAAACGTGAAAGAACAAAAAGAAAACGTCCTTTAGTATAGAACATTTTCTGAAATGTTTTTTATAAAACCAGAAAATACATACCAAAGATTGGTATTTATTTGTAAGACTTATTTTCCAAATACTACTTATATCTGTACTACTAAGCATCACACACAGTCACACAAAAACATCTAAATTCAAATATCCCATTTCCTGGATGATTTCAGGCTCAGAAAGGATGCTTCTAAACTCTTTAGGTTAGAGTCAACGTTTGTGAAACTCAACGGCCCATGGCGTTCCCCCTCACCCTCCAACTTTCCACAGTAGCACGGAGTGGATGAATAAGCCTGCTTCAGCATGAAGCACTGGGCTTGTCTAAAGATATCTGACAGAAGCTGAATGTATACATTAACTTCCTGTTGAGGTAGGACTGCAGACTGTGTTTCTAAAGACTGACAGTTCATAGTCCCTCCACAAACCAAAAAATCAGCATGCTTTTTCATATACTTCTGAAAAAATTTTAATTTCAGTAATTACTGTCATCATTATTATTCCCCTACATTTACTGAATGCCTTATTACATGTAAGGTATAAAATTTTAATCCTAGACCACAAGGAGCTTAAATTTCCCTTAAAACAGTCATCCATTTGTGGTTATTTCACATAAAATGCTCTTGTTTGGTTGAACCTACAGTGTACGGGCAATGCAAATTCAGGGATTTAAATCATGGGAAGTTGGCCTTCAGCTCCCTAACAAACTGATGAGTGTACAATTAAGATTTAATAAAACAAAAACCTACAATTTTGGGTTCCACTGAAATATACATGAATTGAAAAGGAAACTTGAAATCCTTTCTCCTTTAATTCCTTCTATATCTGGACAAGGGCCCTCAATATCTCCTACTCCTATAGATTCTTCTCTAAACACAGGAGCTAAATTTCCTTAACACATGGTAAGGAGCCCAGTGTAGTGCTGCTTGAATGTAGTCCCAGCTGCTCAGAAGGCTGAGGCAGGAGAATGGCTTGAGCAGAAGAGTTCAAGGCCAGCCTGGGCAACACAGCAAGGCCCACCCATCCCCCTCTCCAAGGTCTCTAATTAAAAAAAAAATTTTCAGAAGGGGCTGGGGTGGAGGAAAAAAAAATTTTTTTTTTCTTTTTTGTAATGATAAGAAAACTATTTCCATGAAAACTCCTGGTGTAAGATTTTTTTTTTTTTTTTGCTTAAATGAAAACATGACCACTGACTACTAAGCAAAAAGTCATCTTCCCTCCTATATGCTGAGTTTGAGTCTGAGAATCAAAGGACTACAAATAAAGATGAGCCAAAAGATTAAGTAAACGGATAATCTGATTTTGTTTTGGTTTTGGTCATGGGCCCTGTTGAATGCCATGGTCTATCAATAGAAGAAAAAAAAGCTTCTTGACACAAAAAATTCTGCACATAATTTAAGGTCCAAGTTAAGAATAAATATACTACATTACATGTGATAATTGTATGCTTGCTTTCACACTCAAAAAATAAGGAAATTACACTCAGATGCACAGATATAACTAGTCATATTTTCACTACCTTATGGGGAAACTTGTCAAGAACTTTCAAACACAATTTTAGGGAGTCAGCCTACTACTGGATCAAACTCCGCCCCGCCCCCCAACACACACACCCCAGCATCACAAGGGCTCCACCTCAGCTCCCCGTCCCTTCCCTTTAGTGACAAGCAACACAATAACTTACTGTTCAAGGATAAAGGAAAACAATTTTTTAAAAGCCAGGGCTGAAATGGAATGGGAAAAGGATCACTATGAGCACAGATGATGCCCTGGGACAAAAAGCTGTACCCATTCTCCTGCCCAACACTGTCCAAGCTGATAGGCTCACTCACACTACCTTTCTCCTATTCAGTTTCCCAGTACATGTCCTCTAAACACAAGAAAATGTGTATTTGCTCTGACCACAGAAAGAATTCAGCACAATTGACACCAGCTCTAAAGTAAGCTATTAATATATTCTAATATAATGCTTGAGAAGAAAGAAGAACAGGCAACAGCTCCTCCAACTGGTTGGAGCAAGAAAGCATTTGAAGCCCTAAATACAATAAAATTTTCAGACTCCAAGTTCTGATGGGCACATTCAAATGCCTCGCAGAAACTTTGGGACCAGCAGCAACGACACAACAGGTGAGAGAGGCGGTGGACATCACTGCACAGTAGAGTGCATAACATACAAAACCCGAAAGGGTCTGGGGATGTGGGATAATACCATGCACAAGGCCATTCCAGAGCCCCTGTCTTTCCAATGACAAGGTTCGGTTCCTTCGGAAGGGCGTGCCACTCCCCCTCTCCCTTACCCAGGGGACCTCCACCCCAGGAACAGAAGGACCAAGGCCCCTCCGTAAGCACATCTCAGCTGGGGAAGAAAACACAATGTCGCTCCTTATTTCTGCGTACAAAAGGACTTTGCGCCCTCCTTCTCGAACTGCTGCCTGGGCCGCCTCCTAACTTGCAAGAAGGTGGGCAACGCGCCATATTCCAGCGTCCCCCTGTCTACCTGGGTAACAAGCCCACGCTACCCCGGCGGGAGGGAAGCTTCGGCAGCAGCCCGAAGAGCCAGCCTCCTCTCCCGCAGGAGACAGCGTCTCCCGCGCCCCGGCCCGGCCCCGTCGCGCCGCCCCGCGCCGCCCGCGGACGAGACCCGGGAAGGGCCGAGGGGGCGAGCCGGGAGCCACGGCTCCGGTCCCGCGCAACCCGCCCACCTCCCGCTCCAGGGCCCGGCGCGCTCTCCTGCGCCTCCTGCTCCCGAGCCCGCGGGAAGGCCGAGCCCCGGGTTCCACGGCGGGGAGGAGGCCGCGGCCCCGAGAACCCCAGGCGGCTGGGGAGGCCGGAACCCTGGGGCTCTCGGAGGGCAGTACCTCCCTCCCGAGCCCGCCAGGACGCCTGGGGCCTAGTGCGGCCTGCGCATCCTCGGGGTGGCGGTTTGACTGGGCCGGGCCGGGGCCCCCCGCCCGAGGCGGGCCGAATCCGGCGGGGGCCCAGGCCCGGAGCCGGGGGCAGCAGGGTGCCGGCTGCGGGGCGGGCCGGCCGGCCGGCGGGCGGGCGGCGTGTTGCGGCTGCGCCGGGGCTGAAATAGCTGGAGATTGCGCGGTAGGGCACTCACCTCAGAGCGGCTGCGCTACCGTGGGCCTGCGCCGTGGAGACTGCGACCGCGCCGGCTCCTCGCAGCCTCCTGCCACCAGCGGCAATGGCGAGCGCTGCCGCCTCTGCCGCCGCCGCCGCCGCCGAGGAGGGGGAGGGGAGGAAGAGAGGCACGCACGCGACGCACAGGCTCGGCTTCCCCGCCCGGCGGCGCCATGATGGGGAGGTCGGCGCGGAGCCTCGGCGGGCCGGGCGGCTGCGAACAGGGCTGGTGGCTAGGGCTCCCGCCTGGCCCACAGTCTCCTCGCGTTCGCACGTCGCCGCAAAGACTTGGATGGGGCCGAAACCCTGACAGCAGCTGGGGTAGCGAAACGTGAACGCCCCGGAGAAGCGGTGCAAGCAGCTCAAAATGGTTGCTAATCTGGAAGGAGCACCATCTCTCGCCCCCCAGCCGCGGGAATTGGGACCTCCTGAAGGTGCCTGGAGGATCGGAAAGGGGTTCCCCCGAATTTTCCTCGGCTCTGCCGTCCCTCTCGCATCCTCACCCTCTCTTTGGAATGATTTCTGCTTCCCTATCTCAAACTCTGCCCACATATTTGAAAGTAAAAGTTTTTGTGCAAAGCAATATATTTATTTATTCACTCATTCGTGCGGCGAACATTTCTAGAAAGCCCTTTCTGTGCCAAATATTGTTCTGGGCGCGCTGAAGATGCACCTGTTAGCAAGACAGAGTCTTGGCTCCCATGGAGCTTGTACGAAGCAATAGGAACCCCCAAACAGGTGCCTGAGAAGTAGAAAGAGGTAGACAGTGGGGAAACAGTCCAATGTTGGAGGCATAGGAGGTAGTTTTTGTTTGTTGTTTAAGTGTGATCAGGAGACTACCTCCATCGGAGTCACTCAGGCTGATTGTTTAAATCCTGGGCCCCGGTTGGTATGTCCAGAATCTTGGCTTGTTAGCCTAGGAACCTGCATTTTTAACACCTCACCCACCCCCACACTCTCTTGGTAATTCTTATGTGCACCATAGTGTAAGAGCCATATTTAGGGAATTACCGAATATCCCAAAGGGTGTCAGAAAACAGCTTAAAATCAGGAAGCTTTAATTTTCAAGAAGATCCTATTTACCTCAAAACTCAACATATCCAAAAATTAAATGTCTTTTTCTCCAGTGTTCTCTAAGGAAGTAAGAGAACCACCCAGGTGCCCAGAAACTGAGGAAGGATCCATTACTCCCTCTCTCCCTGGAGTCCCCCACATCCAGTTAGATCTTTGTAACTGTTGTTCCCTGCTACTATCAACTCTTACAGAAATACTGCAATAGGCTCTTCATGGTCTCCCTGCCCCTAGAATTGCCCTCTTCAATCCATATTCCACACTACAACACTACAGTTTGAATGTTTTTTGTTTGTTTGTTCTTTTTTTTTTAAGACAGGATCTTGCTCTGTTGCCCAGGGTAGGGCTAGAGTGTAGTGGAGTCATCACAGCTTACTGCAACCTCAGCCTCCTGGGCTCAAGCCATCCTCCTGCTTCAGCCTCCTGAGTAGCTGGGACTACAGGCACTCTGCACCATGCCCAGCTAATTTTTCTATTTTTGGTAGAGGCATGGTCTCGCTCTTGCTCAGGCTGGTCTCAAGCTCCTGGCCTCAAGTGATCTTCCCACCTTGGCCTCCCAAAGTGCTAGGATTACAGGCGTGAGCCACCAAGCCTGGCCTTGAATAGTCTCTCAGAAAAGTAAATCATTCTCAACACAGTATTCCTGGCAAAAAAAAAAAAAGAAAGAAAAATCATGGCCGGGCGCAGTGGTTCACGCCTGTAATCCTAGCACTCTGGGAGGCCGAGGCAGGTGGATCGCTCGAGGTCAGGAGTTCAAGACCAGCCTGAACAAGAGTGAGACCCCGTCTCTACTAAAAAAAAAAAAAAAAAAGAAAGAAATGATCTGGACAACTAAAAATATATATATATATATATATATATATAGAAAAAATTAGCCGGGCATGGTGGCGCATGCCTGTAGTCCCAGCAACTCAGGAGGCTGAGGCAGGAGGATCGCTTGAGCCCAGGAGTTTGAGGTTGCTGTGAGCTAGGCTGACGCCACGGCACTCTAGCCAGGGCAACAGAGCCAGACTCTGTCTCAAAAAAAAAAGAAAAAACATTGTAATAAACCTTTGTTTGTCAAAAATGCAGTATCTGTGAAGCACTATGAAGCCAAGTGCAATAAAATGAGGTACACTTGTAGTTCTTATCAAGACCGATAAGTAAAAAAAAAAAAAAAAAAAAAGTAAATCATGTCATTTCCCTGTTTAAGACACTTAGTAAGATCCCATTAACATGTAGGTTATTACAGTCTAAAATTATTTGAGGCGGCTTCAGGACCTTTGGTGACCTCATCAATACTGCCATCTCTGACCTCATCTGCCGCAGACTTTTCTCAGGCTATAGTCAAACCGGGGAGCTCTCAGGTCATGTAAGTCAGGAAGTTCTGCCCCTCACAACCTTTGCAGGGCTGCTCCCTGTACCCCGAACTTTCTTCACCTTTGTATTCCTTCTATTCCCCTACTTGAACCTTCACCTGAATAATTCCTACTACTCTCTCGGGTCTCAACTTTAATACTATTTCCTCCATGAAGCATTCCCTCATTCCCCAAGATTGAGGGCTTTGGCCCTTTCGTCATCACCCCTAATATTTAACCGCCAATAGTTATTGAGGCATCAGAATGTGTCGGGCACTATTCTAAGCCCTTTTCACACATGGTCTCCTTTCTGATTTAATTCTCAAGTGGAGTCCATGAGGTAGGGCTACTATTATCCCATTTAACAGATGGAGAAACAGGGACATGTGGAAGTTACTTGCCCAAACTCAGACAGTAAGAGATGCAGCCAGGTCTGAAAGCCATTAGCCTGACCTTAGAGTGTACCCTTAACCGTTACCAGGGTTTTTCAGACACTGGTCAGTACCTTAGTGGGCCATGACCAACATTTCATAAAAGAAATAGAAAATATTAGAGACCATCAAACTTAGGCTCTTGATTTAGCAAACTTTTGTCAGATTCTCTAATATGATAACTTCTCTAAATCTTATAAATACTGAAAATACCAAATTACACAAATCTATCAAAGTTAACACAAAAGTATAAATACTATGGATTTGATTTATTTCTTCATCCTCATATTTAATTCTGAACCTACTTAGGGTTAAACGACATTTGCCATCCCAAGTGAATTGAGGTTACTGCCCCAAGCCGACTGGGTTTATCTTTGCAGGAGGACAGGGATTCTGTCTTAGCAGGCTGAGCCTGCCTTTTGACCAGAGATTTTGGCTAAGATACTTCTGATACCACTGTGAACACACTGAGTCCCTTTTATATAGATGCTATGTCCACAGGTTTCTGCTAAACCCTACCCTAGAGATTAGATTCCCATGGTGTCTTACCTTGTTCTTGCTGGAACTATTGATTAGGTTAGAAGGTAGATGAAATTCTGGTAACCTCACCCAGATTCCTTCCCTGGTTGGATTAGATCCAACTGATCTCTTCACTGGATAATTCAATTTGGCATTCTTTTCCTATGCCTGCCCTTTCTGCCGCAATCCCAAAGTCATTCTAATGACAAAGAAGGTAAATCGAGCCAGGAAGTATAGGGTCCTAATGACTTCCTTGGGAATTTGTTCTTAGCTCAGTAGGCGACAAGATAGCTCTCGACAAATTTGAGCAAGACACTAGGGTCATAACCCATTTACCGGAAAATCCAAACATGAGTTGAGCCACCGGTCTCCAGAGGGCACTCCTCCCAAGGTGGAGGCAGGACGGTAAGCAAGAAATTTCACCCCATCCCCACCCCACACACACAAAGGAAGAAAATCTTGCTAAAACTGGAGAATATGGAAATATTATCTCCTTGGGGTAGAGTCTTTAAAAGATAAAAGGTTCAACAAAAATGGGTGACATCTCCTTCCCATTTTCAGCATAACCTGATGGTAACAAGGGCTGCCCTTGCCCTTCTCAGAAGCAGCCCAGCCCAGCCAGCCTGCTCTTTTCCTCCCTCCCTCAAGGTAGCCAGACCCTAGGGCCATAGCCGGCAGATGAAGGCCTGGAACAGCCCTAGGCTTGGGGCAAAGAAGCTGTGGTTTGTCTTGCTCTCCAGTTTCTCTGGTTAGGGTGGTTCTTTGTCCCACTAGGAAGTAAAGTTCTAAGACTCATATTTGCGCATTGATGGGGGAAGGGTAGGCAGAGAAGACCAGAGTCCAGCCTATCTTTCCTGACTTCTGTACTGTGGTTTGTACCCAGCTAATGATAAAGTGCTCCTTTGCCTGGTTGTGTAATTGTCCCCATTATACATATTTACACACATGCACGCACACCACAGACCTCGAGGGGTGTAGAGATGTCTGGCTGAGGCAGGATTCAGGCATTTCAAGATCCCCAACCAAGTATCTTCTCCATACCATTTTAATACCAATCCTTGAAAGTTACTCTGAATGTCCCAAACAGACCAGAATTAAGCTGGAGATGGCCAAAAGAAATGAAAAGAAAAAGACCAATGAAGGAGATAAACAGGAAAATTCAACACTGCTTGGTAAATGATGCAATATTGAGGAACCAGGAGGGCAAAGGTCAGAGGTAATTCCATGGTTTTAAGAACTAAATGACAGAGAGCTGGTAGTGTCGTTGACAGTCATCTAAAGGGAAGTCTGTTTAGATAGAGGATGTGCTTGGTTTCAGACTGCATGATGGGTGGCCACAGGGAAGCCTGGCGTTTGGGCAGATCACTCTGGGCAGTCAGGAGTGGCAGTGGGGAAGGCCAAGCGGGGCAATCAAGCCTGAGTGTGGACAGAGTGGTGCCGGTGGCACAGAGGGGGTACAATCTGAAAGACATTGGGGAGAAAGTTTAATCAGGGCTTGGAGACTGATTTGATTTTGAGAGTGATGGAGTGAATGAGTTTTCCAATAACCCCCTAATACTTTTATATTAAATACTAATCGCTTTGGACAGTTGCTCGTTTTTAAAATGAGATCAGTCATTACATTTATTTATTCAACAGATAACTTGTAATGGTTACCTTTGGGTGCAACTCACTAGTTCAATGGAGTCCCCGTTCTCTGGAAACTTCCCCATTCACAGAGATGGTGCCCACCAATCCTGCCTATACTTGAGAACCTCCCTCCTTCCACCCACCCTTGCTGAGTGAGCCAAGGGTGGTCATCTGACCCAAGCTGCGCCAAGTGCACTCTCCGTCTCGGGAATTCAGAATGTTTGTTTGGCTAAGAGACACGGAGCCTGGAAGCATGCTAGAGCTAAGTCACATTAATGATGGAGCTATGGGGATAAGATCCATGAACAGCACTGAGAACCCCAGGTTGCCATATTCCTGCCGGGCCTTCTGCCCACAGATAACTGGTCCAGACTCAAGCAGACCTCGCAGGGTGTAGAGATGTCTGGCTAAGGCAGGATTCAGGCATTTCAAGATCCCTAAGCTGGGCCAATTAGGTCCTTTCATGGAGATTTTGAAATTAAAGTTAAGATCTCTGTGAGTGTGTACTTGAGCTACAACCTATATAACTTTGGGAGCTGTAGGCAGAGACAATTTTCCACCAAATGAACTGGGAAGTGAAAAGTCCATCAGTAGTGAGAGAGGAGTACGGCTTATGCACACAGAATAGCAGAAAAGAGAGAGAGAGAGAAAGAGAAAGGATTTCCCAGAGTCTCCACATTGCTCTAGTTTCTGGTTCTTTTCCTAAGACCTAAAGGATTTCTGCCTTTGGGTTTCACAAGTTCTTGAGTAGCTCCTAATAAATCGCACGTTTTGCTGAAAGTGGTTTGAGTAGGGTTTTTTGTTCGTTTGTTTGTTTGTTTGTTTGTTTGTTTTTTTGAGACAGAGTCTCTCTCTGTCACCTGGGCTAGAGTGCTGTGGCATCAGTCTACCTCACAGCAACCTCAAACTCCTGGGCTCAAGAGATTCTCCTGCCTCATCCTCCCAAGTAGCTGGGACTACAGACACGCACCACCATGCCCAGCTAATTTTTCTATTTTTGGTAGAGACAAGGTCTCATTCTTGCTCAGGCTGTTCTCAAACTTTGACCGCAAGCGATCCTCCTGCCTCAGCCTCCCAGAGTGTCAGGATTACAGGCGTGAGCCTCCTCGCCCAGCCTGAGTAGGGTTTCTGATGGACAGATGCTTCCAACCCAAAGAATTGTAACAGATACTCATGTGCTGTGTGTGAGGCTCTAGGCAAGGCACCAAGGACCCAATACAGGTCAGATATGGTGCCACCCTCATGGAACTTAGTGGGGGTAAAATGAAGTCTGTACTTCAACGACTACGATAGAGGCTAGGAAGAGAACACCTGTTAGGGAGGTGTTTATCACGTTCTTTGGGGGTTTACAGGAGGCCTGGCACTGCTAGGGCAAGGCCGCGACTAGGGAGAGGCCAGCCAGGAATGGAGGGCACGGAATTTAAGGAGCCCCCACACTGAGGGTGTGTGAGTGCAGGCTTGGTACCTGCATGACCCTGAGAGCGAGGGCCTCCTTGAATTTTGTCCCCTAGGCACCTCGCTAGGCTCATGTTAGCTTGCTTGGCTAACAGTGGGGGCCAGGAGGACTGCACAGAAAACTTAGTGTCTGAGCTGAACCAAGGGACAGGGTGGATTTGGACCTGGTGGCAATGTCATATACCTCAAGGTAAAGTACCATTGTAGGAAATCCTCCTGTGAGAATTCTCAAAGTCTGCTCTAGGAACATCACTCTTCAGTGTGACTTAAGAGTACAGGGCATGGTCGAGGAGAGGACAGCAAGAAAAAAGGACAGAACATAAAGTCAGATCCTGCAGGCAACGAGAAAATAGTGATGATTGTTAAGCTGGGAAATGACATAATCAGAGTGGTACTTAAGAAGATGAATGGAACAGAATAGCATGAACTGAAGGGCTAAGGTCAAGTCCAACAGGAGGCTATTGTGGCAATGCAGGCAGAGAGGTAAAAGTCTAAGCTAACTGGCACTGGGAATGGAGATGCTATAGGAAAAATAATACACAATTAACATAACTTGGCAGTTGATTGGATGTTAGAGACAAGGGAGTAGAGAAATCAGAAATACTGCTGAACACTACGTAGCTTTAACAATGAAAAAGAAAGCAGTCTACGAAATCAAGTTCAAGACATATATGCAAACAACGCAAAAGGTAGAACTGTATATATGATATGCTATCGTTTGCATTTTTAAAAGAGATAAGGGAAATATGTAAACAAACAACATATTTGCTTACATGTATAATATATTTATATATATGTATATATATCCCTAGAGGAATACACACAAAATTGATGATATTAGTGGCCTGTTGAGGGGGGATGTGGGTGACTGAATTTCAGTAGTGGGAGAGTATTTTCAGTGTTTATAATTTGAATATTTTGAATCTTGAACCATTTGGATGTATAACATAATGAAAAAAATTACTTAAAATGGCTAAACAGGCCAGTTGCAGTGGCTCACTCAGCACTTTGGGAGGCCGAGGTAGGAGGATCCCTTGACGCCAGGAGTTTGAGACCAGCTGAGGCAATACAGTGAGAACTCATCTCTAAAAAAATTTTTTTTAATTAGCTGGGCATGGTGGTGCAAGCCTGTAGTCCTATCTACTCAGGAGGCTGAGGCAGGAGGATCACTTGACCCTAGAAGTTCAAGGCTGCAGTGAGCTATGATTGCACCACTGCACACCAGCCTAGGCAACAGAGCAAGACCCCGTCTCTAAAAAAATAAATACACAAATACACGAAATTTAAAAATTGCTAAACAAAAACAACCCCAAACCCCAAAGATGATACCAAAGCACGGAGCTGGATGACAGTATTTCCATTAACAAAAACAAAGAACTCAGGAAGGGAAGTTCATTTGAGAAAAGGAATGATGTGTTTGGATTGGGACAGGCAGAGTCTGGGATGCCAGCTGTACCTGAGTACAGGTGGAGAAGTCCAGCAAGCAGTGGAGGAGAGGAGACCTAGGCAGCAGGAGGTCTTCAAAGACCTTTGTGGGAATAGTCCCTGTGGAACAGCATGCAGAAGCCAGATTTGGAGGGATAGCAGAATGAAGAGGGAGTGGGAACACGGAGGTAACTAGAGCAGACTATTCCTTTAAGAAGGAGGGATAAGAGGATGTGATAACTAGAGAGAGCTTAGGGTCAGGGCAGAGTTGCTCCTGGGAATGAGGGAGATTTGAACCTATTCATAGGAAAGAAGCCAGTAGAGAGAGGTTGAGGTGATGGCAAAAAAGAGGAGGAAGGTCCCAAGGAGATGAGAGAGCACAAGACAGGGTGTGCTGGAGGAGGGCGCCTCCACGTTGGACAGCCTGGAGAGGAGGAGGGAAGGAGCATGTGGCTGCGAGTGGAGGGGGCCCAGGAGGGACACAGAAGTCCAGCTGGTCTAGTCGGCTGGCCCCTGTTTTCTCCGCGAGTCATCTGCTGAAAGGGGGCCCCAGCAGTCAACAGGGAGCTCAGGAGCGATGGTGACAGCGTGGCGATAGCGTGGAAGACCGACCGTGCTGCGGGGCAAGCAGCAAGGGCAGACAGAGCTGACCACCGGTGCCCAGGCCCAGCCCAAATTAGGACCCGCTCAGATCTGTTGACACCAGTCAATGAGGCTCACGCTTGCTGTGACTTTCCACAGCAGACCACAGACTCTTGGGAGGCTAATATATAGTTTTGTTTGCTTGCTTTGTTTGGGCTTTCTCTTTTTTAAGGGTCAACTTAGGGATTATTATTGTCGTTGATGATGTTTGTTTTTGGTGATGGCGATGGTGGTTGGTTGGTTGGTTGCCTTTTTTTGGTTGTGGTAAAAGACATTGTATTAGTTTGCTAGGGCTGCCATGACAGATACCTCAGACTGGTGGCCTATGCAACAAATTTATTTTGTTACACTTGTGGAGGCTGGAAGTCTGAGATGAGGTGTCAGCAGGTTTAGTTTCTTCTAAGGCCTCTCTCCTTGGCTTTCGACACGATCTTCTCACTTCTGCACACATGTCTGCTCTCTCTCGCACTCTCTCACTCTCTTGCTTTCTGTGTGTGTGTGTGTGTGTGGGTGTGTGTCCAAATTTCCTCTTCTTATACGTACATCAGTCATATTGAAGTAGGGCTCACACTAACGATCCCATTTTAACTTAATTTCCTCTTTAAAGGCCTTTCTCCAAATAGTCACATTCTGAGGTACTAAGGGTTAGTGTTTCAACGAGAGAATTTGGGGGGAGCACAGAGGACACAATTCAGCTCATAACATATACATAACATAAATTTACCATCTTAACCATTTTTGAGTGTACAGTTCAGTGGTTTTTTGGTTTTTTGTCTTTGTTTTTGTTTATGTATTCATTGTGGCCCTTGTATCTTACTGCTTACTTGCTTTCCGTAATGTGAAGATATCCCAGGCAAAATAAGATGGCTCAGCCTCATTCCTGCCACATACTAGCAATCAGCATTCCTATAAAAAGCCCAGGTTCCTTTTAGTGAGGAATATTTATAGACCACAATCTAGACACTAGGAGTGATCATTAACACAAGGTTGTCATTTCAACGGGCAGTGCTATGAAATAAGTATTTTTGAAAGGAACAAAAAAGAGTTTATACTGCTATTTCTGATTCAAAGTTAACCTTACAATTGTTTACTTAACCTAACTGATTTTATACTTGTATCACTTTTCTCTTATACTGAAAACATTAGTTCCTAATAACATTAAGGCAATTACCTATTTGCTTTATTATATAATGTATGTAAAATAGTTTCAAAGTAAGAATACCAATATTACTATTTATAATGAGACTATTGAACAAAGTTTAAGATTTATTTGCAGCTTTTTGTGTCCTTAAAAAAATAATTAACTAAGGATGTATAGTCAAAATACTATGATCTAAAATCACTTGAAATAATGTTTTCCTCTTTGTTATGATACCGACTTGAGATACACTTAGGCTCATTCATTCTTGTTGTGTTCAAAACTGTGCGTCAGCCACCTGAGTGTCTGCATACTGCTAGAAAAGTCACAGAATTTTATTTAGTTTTGTTTTTGAACACACAAAACATTTACATGATTACAAAACTAAAAATATAAAACAAGGTGTATTCAGAGAAGTTTTACTTCCAGCCAGTCCTTTCCCCTTGCCCTCTTGCATGGACAATCATTTTTAGTTTTTATTTCTCCTTCTGATATTTCTTCTTGCAAAATAAGCACATACAAACATGCACATAAACATTTCCTTCCACACACATTCACATTTCTTGAACAAAAGGTAATACTGTATAGTGGATGTCTGGGTGAAATATTATTTTCCTTTTTTTTTCCTTTTCCTTTTTAAGACAAATTCTCGCTCTGCTGCCCTGGTTGGAGTGCTGTGGCTCCATAGCTCACTGCGAGCTTGAACTCCTGGGCTCAAGTGATCCTCCTGCCGCAGCCTCCTGAGTAGTTGGGACTATGGGCAACTGCCGCCATGCCTGGCTAATTTTTTTTTTTTTTTTTTTTTTAAGAGACAAGGAGGTCTCACTATGTTGACCAGGCTAGGTCTTGAACTCCTGGCCTCAAGTGATTTTCCTACCTCAGCCTCCCAAAATGCTAAGATTACAGCCACCATGCCTGGCCTATTTCCTATCCTTTTACTTTCAACCTATCTGTGTCTTTGTATTTAAAACGTGTTCCTTGTAGAAAGCAAATGGTTGGGACTTGCTCTTTTATTCAGTCTGATAATCTCTACCTTTTAATTGGGGTATTTACACTTTTTCCATTTAGTGTGATAATCGATATGGTTGGCTTTAAATGTATCATCTTACAAGTCATTATGTATTTGTTGCATGTATTTCTTGTTCCTTTTTCCCATTTGCCTGTCTTCTTTTGGATTAAGGATTTTTTTTCTTTTATGATTCCACTTTATTTCTACTATTGGATTATTAGCTAGACCTCTTTATTTTTGGAGGGGACTGCTCTAGATTTTACAAATATACACTTCTAATTTATCACAGTCTACCTTCATTTAATAACACTTCACATTTAATATAAGAACTGCAGGCCGGCGCGGTGGCTCACACCTGTAATCCTAGCACTCTGGGAGGCCAAGACAGGTGGATCATTTGAGCTCAGGAGTTTGAGACCAGCCTGAGCAAGAGCGAGACCTCGTCTCTACTACAAATAGAAAGAAAAATTAATTGGACAACTAAAAATATATAGAAAAAATTAGCCGGGCATAGTGGCACATGCCTGTAGTCCCAGCTACTCGGGAGGCTGAGGCAGGAGGATCACTTGAGCCCAGGAGTTTGGGGTTGCTGTGAGCTAGGCTGACACCACGGCACTCACTCTAGCCCAGGCAATAAAAGCAAGACTCTGTTTCAAAAAAAAAGAAAAAAAAGAACTACAGTATAAATCGATTTCTATCCATGTGTCTTTTCTGCCATTTTTGTCATAGACTTTTTCTCTATATGTATTATAAACATCACAGTGCATTATCCTATTTTCTTTAACAGTGATTATATTTATAATGAATTTAAAAATGAGGGAAGTATATGAAAAAATGTTCAACGTCATTTGTCATTAGAGAATTGCCTCTTAAAACAACGGTGAGATGCTATTCCATGTCTATTAGAATGGCTAAAATCTGAAAACTAGCAATACCAAGTGCTGTTTGGGATGACAAGCAATAGGAACTCTCATTCATTGCTGGTGGGAATGTAAAACAGTACAGCCACTTTGGAAGACAGTTTGGCAGTTTCTTGCAAAGCTAAACATAGTCTTAACATATGATCCAGCAAATGTGCTCCTAGGTAATTTACCCAACGGATATGAACATATAAGTCCACACAAAGACCTGCATGCAATTGTTTATAGCCAATTTATTCATCATCCCCTGAACTGGAAACCACCAAGATGTCCTCTAAAAGGTGAATGGATAAAGAAACTGTCATCCATGCATGCAATAAAATGCTATTCAGTGACAAAAATAAATGAACTATTACTAAAAGAGTGGAATTGAAATGTTCCTAACACAAAGAAATGATAAATGCCTGAGGTGATGGGTACCCCAATTACACTGATTTGATTAACTCACATTGCACACTTGTATCAAAAATCACATGTACCCTATAAAGCTATACAACTATTGTATACCCATAATAATTAAAAATAAATAAGCTATTAAGCCACAAAAAGGCATGAATGACTCTCAAATGCATATTGCTAAGTGAAAGAAGCCAGTCCGAAAAGGCTATCTAGTGTATGATTTCAATTACATAACATTCTGGAAAAAGCAAAACTATAGCAACAATAAAAAGATCAGTGGCTCGGGGGGAGGGGTAAAGAACGGGGTATTTTAGGGCAGTGAAATTGTTCCGTATGAGACTGCAATGGCGGATGCCTGGCACTACGCATTTACCAAAACCCATAGAAGTTTACAGCACAAAGAGTGGACCTTAATGTATGTGGATTTTAAAAAAAACCATCTCTAGGTCTCCTTAAACAAATGGCTAGTTCTAGGACTGGGAAGAAAATACAGCAGATGAGCCTAGAGCATCTTTTTTTTTAATTGGCATATTTACATATATAATTGTACGTATTTATGGGGTACGTACTGATCTTTCAATACATATAATGCATAGTGATTAGATCAGGGTAATTAGCATATCCATTATCTCAAACATTTATCATTTCTTTATGTTGGGAACATTCAATATCCTCCTTCTAGCTCTTTGATACTATATATTATTATTAACTATAGTCATCCTACAGTGCTATAGAACACTAGAATTTATTCCACCTATCTAGCTGTAATTTTGTATCTTGAACCTGGAATCTTTCATAGTGCCAGAAATAAGAACATGCTCAAGAAAACACACACACACACACACACACACACACACACACACACACATATACGCAATGGTGTGGCTATGACAAAGGAACACAGGAGCCCACTGAAAGAGTTCTCAGTGGCCAAAGCTGGAACAACAAAATAGATGAAGTGGTATTGGATTATAATCCAAAGCATAAAATAAATATCCATGAGTTCATAGTGATAGAAATAAATGAATGAATGAATAAATGGGGAAGAAGAGACAAAGCTCCTATGCAGAATTCCAAATAATTTATGTACATACTCTACTCTCCAGGAGGTGGAGCATAACTCCCCACTCCTTGAGTGTGGGCTGGGCATAGTGATTCCTTAAAAAGAGTACAATTTGGAAAGGGAGGAGGGGAAAAGTAATTTTACAGACTACCTCAGCCAGGTGACTGAGGTCAACATCGTCAGGGATAATTCACGTTGATAGTATGTACCCTTCATACGATGTGATGTGAATGGTACTTCTGTGATCTTTCTCTCAAAAACCCATAAGCTGTCTGGGTACTGTGGCTCACACCTGTAATCTTAGCACTTTGGGAGGCTGAAGAGAGAGGATCACTTGAAGTCAGGAGTTTGAGACCAGCCTGGACAACACAGTGAGACTCCATCTCTGCAAAAAAATTTAAAAATTAGCCACACATGGTGGTGCACAACTGTAGTCCCAGCTACTCAGGAGGCTGAGGTGGGAAGATCACTTGAGCCCAGGAGTTTGAGGTTGCAGTGAGCTATGATGACACCACTGCACTCTACTCAGGGTAACAGAGTGAGACTCTTCTCAAAAAAAAAAAAAAAAAACCCATAAACCCAGTCTAATCATAATTTTCTCACAAGACAAATTCAATTGAGGAACATCTACAGAATACCTTAGCAGTACCCCTTAAAACCGTTAAGGTCATCAAATACAAGGAAAATCTGAGACACTGTCATAGCCAAGTGAACCTAAGGAGACATGATGGCTAAATGTAATACGGTACCCTGGTTGGGATCTTGGAACAGAAGGACATTAGGTAAAAACTAAGGAATTCTGCATAAAGCGTGGACTTTAGTTGATAATAATGTATCAAGACGTCTGGTTTTCACTCCGGCGTGTGAGGACCTTAGAAGTTGTCTCTTCCATTCATACAAGAAAAAAGCTGAACAAACTGAAAATGAGCAGCCCTTTTCAGATGGATGAGAGAATTGAGGTCACAGGGCAAATCGCTGCCCCCAAAATTGGAGAAGCAGATTGGAAGATACAGCAAATCAGAGCTTATCGGAGCAGAAAGCTGCCAGCAGAAACCTCTGCAGGAATCAGTCTTGGCGGGGAGAAACTAAACCATAATTGACAAGTTGCTGGAGGCTCCGTGTGGGCGAGTTTGAGAGTTAACCACCACAGGGCCCAGTGTTGTGGGGCGGGTGCTTCACACGTGTGAGCTTTACCTCCACCAGCTTTTCACAGTGAAAATATGAGAAAAATCCTCTCTTGCTTCTGGCAGAGAGAGGGGGAAAGTAGCCACTTTGAAATGTGCCCAGGGCATTCTGTTCTTTCTAAGGAGGCCGGTCCTCAAGAGAAACGATTTCACTGTGGCCTAATCAGGTGGGGTCTTACCACAGCCTAACTGACCTGGAGGACAGAAAATACCCATTCCCAACCCCCTCTAGCCTTCCTGTCTCACCTAAAGGGAGCAGTGGAGACAGACGCACTCATGAAGGCCACAGCTCGGGGCCACAGGCTCACTAAAAGACTGAGACCTAGTCACAGGACTTTGGAAGGTTTCCCTCTCCCACAACCTGAGCAGGGATGTTGGAAGTATCAGACCAGAAATTTAAAATAACAAGGATTAATATGTTAAGGGATTTAATGGAAAAAGTAGGCAACATGCAAGAACAGATGGGTAATGTAAACAGAGAAGGAAATTCTAAGAATGAATCAAAAAGAAATGCTAGAAATCGAAAACAGTGTAACAAAAATGAAGAATGCCTTTGATGGGCTTATTAGTAGAGTGGACACACTTATTAGCTGAGGAAAGAATCAGTGAGCTTGAAGATATGTCAACAGTCAATAGAAACTTCCAAAACTGAAATGCAAAGAGAAAAGTGACCAAAAAGAAGGTAACGGAATATCCAGGAACTGTGGGACAATTACAAAAGGTGTAAATATGTATAATGGAAATACCAGAAGGAAAAGAGAGAGAGAAAGGAACAGAAGAAATAGTTGAAGCAATAACGACTGAGAATTTCCCAAGATAAATAATAATGTATCAGTATTGGCTTTCTCTTAGCCCTGCTCTAGCTAAGGATAGGCCAGAAGTCCTGGGGAGTTAGACCCCCAGAAATAGCCCTCAGCCAACTGACAGGTGGGAGCTGAAGGATCACTACCCAGCTTCCTTGCTGCTTGGTTGGGACCACGTGAGGGGTGTTCCGCACCATTCCCCAGAGCTCTTCAGCGGGATCCAGCCTCAATGCCACAACAGAGGGCTGCGTCTCACACCCTTTGTTGGCTTCCTTCTCTTCCCTGTCTGACTCCTCCTTCCCAACAGGGCTTCCCAGGAGCACTTCCTGGGAAGTAAAATATTGCACTAGTATTTTTACCCACAGGATTGCTTCTAGGGTAATCCAATCCAGTCTAACAAGGTATGTTCATTATGGTTATTACTTCTATAATAGAGGAAAATAGGGGGAAAAAATCATGACATCTATAAGGTGTTTTCATTTTTTCTTTTTTTTTTTAATTTTTTCAAAAGCGTACATACAGCACCTGGCATTCCCAGGTGGTCTCCCATCCAAGTACTAACCAGGCCCAACCCTGATCTAGCTTCTGAGATTAGACAAGACTGGGTGCATTCAGAGTGGTATGGCCATAGACCATAAGGTATTTTCAAGCATGAACCTAACATTTCACCAGACTCTAGTGTATTTGTATTATCTGAGAATGAATGATGAATTTGGAGAGCAGAGAATGGAGGAGAAGCATTATTAAGTATTTCTTAGTTAAAAGAGACAGAGTATGTTAAGTTGGGTATTTGATATTTTAGCGGCCAGGCCCACTGTGGTGCAGAAGCAGAGTAAGGAAACCTGCAATCTAGTTGAGGCCTCCTTACCGATCAGCTGGGCGCCATGTTTTTCTTACCTGAAGAGTAGAGAAGATAAAAGTGATCTTTTTATGTAAATAAGACCATCAAGCATATAAACTGCTTAGAGGTACTTGGAATTCAAGGTATATTATTATGCTATTTTTGAATAGCCAAGCGAAGTTTACTTTGTATTTTTATTTGACATATATTCAGTGGCTAAGTATTTTAGAGATGACCTTAAGTGCTGGGTAAATATTAAATTTAAATGTATTCTCAAATTATAGGGAAAGTGACTAAAACTCTGAATGAGAAGAAAACGTTTTACTAAACGTAAGACCATCTAAATGTGAAGGAAGGAAAAAAAAGAAAAGAAAGAAATGTGAAGGAAGATTAGGAGGAAATGTAACAAAATCATAAAGCAATTTATGTTTAAATTGACGGAAAAGCTTAGGGATTTTGTTTGTTTCTGATTTCCAAAATTTTGTTTGTATGATTATATTATTTTCATAGGGAATACAATATTTCAAAAGAATGATTTGTGGGAACAAATGATAGCAGATTTAATTAAAGGAAAGCTACTTTCATATTCTGCTATCTTCTTGTTTACATTTGAAATTTTCACAGTAAGAAAAGAAGACTCAAGAGACTACTGTGCATAATTTTGTCAGCCACTGGGTTGTTAAATAAGGTCTCCTCACTGATTTTTTAAATATATTATTAATATATATTTTTAAGACATTTCTTAAGTGCCATTTAATATATAAAGTACACAAATCAGAAGCATAGAGCTCTGTGAAATTTTAATCAACTCCCCTGTGTAACCACTCCCCAGGAGAACTATTAATAGAATGTCACCAACACCCCAGAATCCCCATTCAGGCCCTCCCAGTCATTACTACCCAATCTTCTCCAAAGGTAACTGTCAGCCTGACTTCTAACATCATATATGCGTGTTTCTGAAGTTTATATAAACAGAAATTTACAGTACGCATTCTTTTGTATCCTCCTTTTGTTCCACATAGTTTGTGAGAATAACCATATCCTGTGTAGCTGTTAGTCATTTCTACATTGTACCACCAGTTATCTATTCTTCTGTTCTGGACATGAGTGTTTTTCCAATTTGGTATCATTGTGAAGAACGCTTGTATTGTCTTGTGTCTGTCTCTGGAAGCACACAAACATACGCAATTCCATTGGGAAAATACCCAGCAGTGTAAGTGCTTCATCATCAGGTATGTGTATGTTCAGTTTAGTAAATATTTCTGGTTTTCTAAGGAGGTTGCACCCATTTCCACACCCACCAGCAGTGTGTGAATGTTGTAGTGGGTCCGCATGTGTTGCCAACACTTGGTATTGTCAGCCCCTCCAGTCGTAGCCATGCTGGTGGGTGGGTGTGTTATTTCATGATAGTTTCAATTTGCATGTTCCTGTTTACTAAAGAGGTTAAGCATCTTTTCACATCCATACTGACAATTCGTAGAATTTCTTTTATGAGATGTCTGTTTAAGCCTTTGCCCAGTTTTCTGTTGTTTGTTTTTCTTATTGAGTTGCAGTTCTTTATATAGTCTAGGTATGAGTCCTTTGCGGGCTACATACACTGCAAGTGTCTTCTTCTCTCAGTCTGTGGTTTGTCATTTCCCTCTCTTTATGGTGAATTTTGATGAACAAAATCAATCTTTTTCTTAATGGTTAGTGCTTTGTGTCTACTGTTTGAGACCTTTGCCTACCCCAGGAAGATGGTTTCCTGTATTATCTTCTTGAAACTATATTAATTTTTACTTTAGATCTACCACCCACATGGAATTTATGTTCGTGTTATGCTGCGAAGTAGAGGGCAAGCTGCTATTTTTTTTTTTTAAACAGAAGGATATTCACTGGATCCAGCATTATTTATTAACCACTGTCCTTCCCCCAGTGGTGTGTGTTGCCACCACACAAATCAAGTGACTCACATGTGAGTCTGTTTCTGGGTTTGGGTTCTCCATTCCTGTGCCATTAGACTTCAGAGATTTCTTTTTTTTTTTTTTTTTCACTTATGCTCTGAGACATGAATAGAGTTTTTTAATTCATAAAAAAAAAAAACTCTTGGAGGGAGAAAGGGCAAGGTCAGAGGGATTCATTATAAACATATATAAATAGCAAAATGTATTGTTATTAGTTTTCATTTGCTTTAATTTCAATATGTTATCCAATTTTCTTTTTTTCTTTTGAGACAAAGTCTCACTCTCTTGCCTGAGGCAAGTGCCGTGGCGTCAGCCTAGCTCACAGCGACCTCAGACTCTTGGGCTCAAGTGATCCTTCTGCCTCAGCCTCCCGAGTAGCTGGGACTACAGGCATGCGCCACCATGCCCGGCTAATATTTCTATATATATTTTTAGCTGTCCAATCAATTTCTTTCTATTTTTGGTAGAGACGGGGTCTTGCTCTTGCTCAGGCTGGTCTCGAACTCCTGAGCTCAAACAGTCTGCCGCCTCGGCCTCCCAGAGTGCTAGGATTACAGGCGTGAGCCACCGCGCCCGGCCCATCTTACTTTTTTAAACTTAACATATCTTGGAAATTTTTCCATAATTATACAAAAAGATTTTTCATTCTTTGATACAGCTGCATAGTATTCTGTTATATAAATGTATCACAGTACAGTATTCTATTATAAAAATGTACCATAATTTAATTACCCTAGTGATGGACATTTAGTTTGTTTTTAATCACTTGCTATTATAAATAATGCTACAAAGAATATTCTTGTGTGGGTAGCAATTTACATATAAGGGAGTATAATTGTAGGATACATTTCTAGAATTGGAGTTGCTGAGTCAAAAGATTTCCTTGGCCAGGTGTGGTGGCTCACGCCTGTAATCCTAGCACTCTGGGAGGCCAAGGCGGGAGGATCACTTGAGCTCAGGAGTTCGAGACCAGCCTGAGCAAGAGCGAGACTCTGTCTCTACTAAAAAAATAGAAAGAAATTGGCCAAATAACTAAAAATAGAAAAAAATTAGCCGGCCACGGTGGCACATGCCTGTAGTCCCAGCTACTTGGGAGGCTGAGGCAGGAGGATCGCTTGAGCCCAGGAGTTTGAGGTTGCTGTGAGCTAGGTTGACGCCACGGCACTCTAGCCCAGGCAATAGAGTGAGACACTGTCAAAAAAAAAAAAAAAAAAAAAAAAATTTCCTTGACTGGATACTGACAGATCCCCTTAGGGGTTGTTCCAATGTACCAAAACTATTTTATCTATTTTTTTTTTTTAGAAACAGGGTCTCATTCTGTCACCCAGACTGAAGTACAATGTGTGATCATAGTGCAAACTCCTGGGCTCCAGTGATCTTCCCACCTTGGCCTCCCAAGTAGCTAGGACAACAGGTGTGCACCACCATGCCTGGCTAATTTTTCTTATTTTTTGTAGAGATGGGGTCTCACTATGTTGCTCAGGCTGGTCTCCAATTCCAGGCCTTAATCTATCCTCCTGCCTCAGCCTTCCAAAGTGCTGGGATTACAGGCATGAGCCACTGTGCCCAGCCTATTTTATTTTATTTTTTTAGTTAATTAATTTTTGAGACAAAGTCTTGCTCTGTTGCCCTAGCTAGAGTGTAGTGGAATTATCATAGCTTATTGCAACCTCAAACTACCGGGCTCAAGCGATCCTCCTACCTCAGCCCCAGGAGTAGCTGGGACTACAGGCACGCCACTACACATGACTACTTTTTTCTATTTTGGGTAGAGACGGGGTCTTGCTTTTGCTCAGACTGGTCTCAAATTCCTGACCTCAAGCGATCCTCCTGCCTCGGCCTCCTGGAGTGATAGGATTACAGGCGTGAGCCACTGCACCGGCACCCAGCCTGTCCAGCTTTAAAGCAAACCTTTTTATTATAGAATAGTTGATACAAAGTGGAAGGACAGCATAAGAATCCTCCATATTCCTATCACTCGGCTTCATTGGTTCTTAACGGCCACCTACTCAGGAATATTTCAAAGCCAATCCCAGACATCACAGCAGCCCTCTATAAATGTTTCCTGATACATGTGTAAAATATAGGAACACAATCACAATAACATTATCATACCTTTAAAAAGTAACAATAATTTCTTAATATCATCAAATATCCAATAGTCTTCATTTTTTCCTGATTGTCTCTTTAGAAGTTTTTTTTCTCATTGTTTGTTTAAACCCTGATTTAAACAAGGTCCATGTATTATGATGGGTTAAATATCTTTTTGAGTCTTTAATTTCTTTTAATTTATAAGTTCCCTTATCTTATTTTTCCTTACAATTTTTTGTTGAAGAAACTGGGTAAATAAATGGACTTGTAGAGTTTCCCACAATCTAGATTTTGCTGATTTCCTGTAAATTGATAATTAGAGTCATAGGCTGGATTAAAGTTCAAAAATATTTTGAGGGGCAGGATTACTTCCTAGGGATATGTGCTTCTATCGACAGGAACATAGTATCTACTTGTCTCTCTTTTTTGATGGTGTATGAATTGATACTTAGATCCATGAAAGCTTTATAGAGCTTTAATTCTCAGTGGTGTGTATATTTACATTCCACAAATATTTCTTAAATTATGTCACTTTTAATTCCCATATGGAAGTATGCTTTTTTTCCGGTCTGACCTGTATACCTTCTTTTGAAGGTATCCTCCAATCTTGGTCTTTTGGTTCAGGTGGGGCAGGCCCCACCCCTAACCTCATAGTTCCAGGACGGGTGAGTGACACAAGTCCTTGCCAATCAGAGTCCCCCATTCCCCCCCCCCCCCCCCCCGCGACCGCACTGATCAACTCGAGGAAGCACTCACAAGCTGCATCAGTGGAAAGCATTCTCTAGCTTTTTGCTAAAGAGAGAAGAAAGGACTGTCTTTTCTCTGGGATGGCAAGGTGTAAGAATAAAATAAAACTAGAGCTGCCAGAGTAGCTTTCTCTGCTACCAAGCAAAAGAGCTGCCTGGGCGCGAGCCAGTCCAGGGGAAACCGAGGAGGGGGAGCGCTGCAAGGAGTCCCTGGATCAGACCTTGCCTAAATGCAAGAACAACTTCATAGTTTTCTCCTTCTCCTCTTCTTGTTTCCCTTCCCTCCCTCCCCCACCCCTCCTCTTTCTTTGTTTTCTTTTGGTTCACTTATGCTAATTTTAGTTTGGTTTCTACAACTTGCTACCCAAAGAGACAACTAACACAACTTCCCACTTTCGAGTTCTTAAAATAATTTAACATTTTAGTTTACTGAATAAGATGCTCCACGTTCCTCCCTTATCCTCAATGTCATTCAACTCTCCTTTGATTCTGATTTTCTAGGATCTAATTCTCGCCTAATTAATGAGTCGCCCAACATGAACAGGAAACCTGCCAGGACTGGGTGAAGACCCTGTGTGGGATACAGCCCCTTCCCTTGAGGCGCTCCAGGCCTGGGAAGGAAGCCAGACATCTACATGGGGAAAGGTGGCCAGCACCACCAGCAGGACCTCTGAATGCCAAACATAGTGAACAGGATTCCGGAAGCAAGCAGGCCTCATTCTTCCCTGGAGTGGTCAGTAAAGAATTCACAGAGAAGACAAGACTATTTTTTTAATGCTTTATTTTCGTAGATGGCACGTTGATAGGGTCCAACATTCAAAAGGTGCAAAAAGGCATATGGTGAAAAGTCTCCTTTCCAGCCTAGCCCCCTGAGCCTCTCAGTTCAAGACTGAACTTCGGTGGATCTGTAGGATCTTCTTAGGACAAAGGAAGGAACAAGGGTATATAAAAATGGCACCAGAAGCTGGAGTCCTGGGGTTGGGGGTGAGGGCCAGGGTTTGGCCAGCATAGTGCCAGGGGGACCCAGGCCAGGAAGATTTCTGGTGCAATTTGGGGAGCTGCCAGTTTCAGACACTCCCAGTCTAGGTGGGCACAGGGTCAGTGAACACAGGGAGGGGACATTCTGTGTATGCACAGACCTCAGGGAAACAGCACCCTCTGGTCTAGTAAGAGGAGTATCATTGGACAGAAAGCTTTGTTTTGAAATTGCTTTGTTATTTAAATTCACTTATTTATTCGTTGATTTTTTTTTTTTTTAAAATAAGGAGCTGACCTCCAACACCTCTGGTTGCCAGAGGCCTGTTCTCTTGCTTAACTTGGTCTCTTGAAAGAAATGCTTGGCCCTTGAGGCTCTGAGTCCTGCTGGCAGGAAACGTCCTTGTGGAGCTGGACTGGCCCGTGTGCACCGGGAGCCGGTCAGCAGCCCGCTGAGAAGCTCTGCCAAAGGCCCTCTGAACAGTTTGTCTTCACATCCTCGGCAAGAAGCTTCCAGATGTGCTGCCTTTTTTCACCCTGCCTTCTCTTTGGGCTCCTGAGGCACAGCCTTCTCTGTGCCCACCCTCGGCGTCATCTTTTCAGACACTGCGCCTTCCGTGCACCTGGGGCTTTGCTGGACCTTTCACAGGGTGGCTGGGGACCCTCGGCCTCCACGCTTTCTCTCCCTGTTGCTGTCACTTTCTTGAAAAACCAAATAAACGGTTGTACTGCAAGAGAGCGCGCTTATTAGGAAATACACACCGAATATTTAGGGGGAGAGGAGCACTATGTCTCCAGTTCACAAAGTGCTCAGAAAAAGATGCATCTGTATAAACATATGCAGAGAGCGGATGACAAGGCGAATGGGGAAAATGTAAACAACTGGTGAATCTGGGTAAAGGGGGTACAGGGGTCCTTTTACGACGGCAACTTTCCTGTGTTTGCAGTTACGTCAAAATTTAAAAATGACAAAAACAAACAACAAAACTTCTGTTTTAGAAACCCCACTACTCCCCGAGAATTAAAAACAAAGTGTTTTTAAAAAACTTTTTTTTGTTTGTTTTGTTTTGTTTTACATAATATCCCAAATTACCAAACAGGTATTTTCACATCTGTGCCCACCTTCGGTGTTCCAGTATTTCCTGGCCCTCAAGGCCTTCACAATTTAGTGAAGACTGCAGGAAGTTAAACAGGTGATTAAAATACAGGTAAGTGTTGAGCGCCATCAGTGTACACGCCAGCGTGGGGTGGGGGACAATCCAGTGGGAAGAGGTAGAGAGGGCCCAGAAAGTTCTCTTCATGGCAAGTCAAACCTCAACTGGGTCTTGAAGAGCGAGAACACTAGAAAACATTAGAGGCAGAGGCAAGGAGGGAGAGATGTTGAGGTGTTATTATACACCGAACACTGTGCTAGCAGCTGTCCTCTGTGCTCTGACTTAGATCTTGGAAGACAAATATGATGATCCCTCTTTACCAGCGGGTCTCGGGGGGAGCCAATGACTCTCGCATTCAGGATGTGACTATCTGAGTTCCCACCAGACGTGTTTGACTCCAAGCTGTGCTCTGCTTCCACACAGGGGAAATGGCCATTATTCTTTGTTTTTCTTTTCTTTTCTTTTTCTTTTTTTTTTTTTTTTGAGACAGAGTCTTGCTCTTTCACCTGGGCTAGAGTGCAGTGGTGTCAGCCTAGCTCACAGCAACCTCAAACTCCTGGGCTCAAGCGATCCTCCTGCCTCCAAGTAGCTGGGACTACAGGCACATGCCACCACACCTGCCTAATTTTTTCTGTTTTTAGTAGAGACAGGGTCTCGCTCTTGCTCAGGCTGGTATCAAACTCCTGACCTCAAACGATCCTCCCGCCTTGGCCTCCCAGAGTGCGAGGATTACAGGTGTGAGCCACGGCACCCGGCCAAAATAGCCATTATTCTTTCCTCCGTTTTATGATTTGTTGTTGAGCTTCCTCAGTTTCCAGAAGGATCGCTATGGCAGAGACCATGAACAAAAGTGGGTATGAGAAAATGCAGTGAGCGCAGGGTGGACTGGTGCTCCCAGTGGAGTCAGTCTGCGGGGCTGGGAGAGGGGGCAGCCTAGAAGTCTGCTTCTCTAGAACAAAATAGACACAGGGTGCTTAGAACAGCCCCTGAAACATAGTAAGTGCTATATTCATCATTGCTCGAGTTATTGTTATCTGGGAAACAATAGCAACGGCCCCATGGCCCCAGCAACTGTGAAACATTTCCTACATCAGAACTTGGCTCTTGTCCACAAATCTGGCCTTTAAGGTGCTCTGTGCTCGGGGGTGGATCCTGCCTGCTGAATCCCACCCAGTGAAATGATGGCCCCAACAAGGAGGTCACTACATCTTATCAAGCTACATTTGAGAGTAAATGTACAACTGGCTGCCTTCCAAATGTCTAACGCTGGACAAAGGTAGGACTACGCATGCGTGAGGTCCATACCAGCTGTAGGAAGCCTTATCCGGGTACCAAGTAGGGGTGATTGTTTATGCAGAATAGATCAGACTGAGCAAGCCCAAATAACCTACTCGAGCTCACAGGGTAAGAGATCCACCTGGTGTCCGAAACCAGTTATCCTGGATAGATGCTCATTCCACCGGATCCACTGCCTCCCTGCACACCAACCACATCTTCATCCACTGCAAAAACATCACTCGTGATAATGACAAGGACCCACAAAACCCAGCTAGGTCTCTGCAGGCAGAGTCTCAGTCAAAAGATAAGATTTCTTAGAATTACTTTAGAAGGTTTTTGATGCTAATTTACAGCTATTTGCACCAATCAAGTGTATTTTCTCATTCTCTGAGCAAAATGGGGGATGATTAAATGCAATTTTCATTGCAGCGGCCAAGTAGGAGGCCAAGAGAATAGTATACCCACATCTCTCCTGGAAATTTCCCCCTAAGTACAGCTACCACAGCCACCTGGGCTTTCCCAGGACAATCTCACTTTCAAATTCTGTCTAGTCACATTACATATCTTCCATTTTAATTTTTGCTGTCATTATGAAGAAATGGATTTCAGGAAATATTTGTCTAGCACCTAGTAGGCACAAGGCATTTTTTCTAACTGCTAGGGATGCCAAGTTGAAGAAGATTGACCAGTGGGGGAGACAAAAATGAAAAGTCACTGAATGTCAGCATTGAGTTCTGTCTCTCTCTTCCAATGCCCAGCATCTCTCTGTCCCCAATCCCTGCCATTTTCTGTCACGTGGGTAACTATAACATCTTTTTTTTTTTTTTTTTTTTGAGACAGAGTCTCACTTTGTTGTCCTGGCTAGAGTAAGTGCCATGGCGTCAGCCTAGCTCACAGCAACCTCACACTCCTGGGCTCAAGCAATCCTCCTGCCTCAGCCTCCCAAGTAGCTGGGACTACAGGCATGTGCCACCATGCCCGGCTTATTTTTTCTATATATTTTTAACTGTCCAATTAATTTCTTTCTGTTTTTGGTATAGACGGGGTCTTACTCTTGCTCAGGCTGGTCTTGAACTCCTGAGCTCAAACGATCTGCCTGCCTCGGCCTCCCAGAGTGTTAGGATTACAGGTGTGAGCCACCGTGCTGGCCTTATAACTTCTGTTTTCCTCTTGCCCTGCTCCAGCCCACTTCCCAAACTCCAGCCACAGTAGCTCCCCTTTTAATGCCTCCAAAGGCTCTCCTCTGCCCTGCGAGATCAAGCCCCAACTCCCTAGCACGATCCTGTTTGCTCAGGCTCTGTCAACCTCTCCAGTTTCACAACTCACCCTTTTAAATTCCAGAGGGATTTTGAGGTCCCCCAAAACATCCTTCTTTCTCCAGTCTCAAAGTCTGCATAGATTGCTTCCTGGAATGCCATCTTCTGTACCCCTTCCCATCCCCAGCCTTCTTGGATTTATAGTGCACTAAATTATAACTGTTTCCTTCTCTAAACTTCAGTGTGATGGGGAAGACCAAGACCTTTGTATCCCTGAGCCTGGTGTGATGCCTGGAGTACCACGATAAATACTTGCCGGATGAACGTATTAATGGATGAATGCCGTGATGCTCTGGGGCTGTTAGGGCACACAGAAGAGCAACCCAGGTTGAAATCCAGGGAAGAGGGAAAGTTTCTCGAAGCAGTTATTTCTTGAAATAAGTCTTGAGAGACATCAGCTTTTAGCCAGGAGGAAGAATG
Organism: Avahi laniger; assembly: GCA_963575035.1. Lineage (NCBI taxonomy): Eukaryota > Metazoa > Chordata > Mammalia > Primates > Indriidae > Avahi > Avahi laniger. The sequence continues at coordinate 58,050 of CAUYSK010113990.1, forward strand.
GAGAGAACATTCTAATTAAAGGGAGTATCATCTGCAAGGGAATGCTGGCTTTGCTCAGTGAGGAACTGAGAATGGCTGGTGCCAGGGGGCTGAGTGGGGGTGAAGTGGAGGAGGGAGGCAGGAGAGGAAGGCAGTAGCTAGATATGCAGGGTGGGGAAGTGGTGGATGGTAAAAGGATGAGTTTGCAATGTCTGGTGGAACAACTACATGAAGAAGTCCTGAAAGCAGATGATTAAATGGGTCCAGGGCTCAGTAAAGACATCTGGGCTGGAGATGTATATTTGGACATAAGTAGAGATAGATTTCACGGGAACGGATTGGATTATTCAAAGAGAGTGTGCTGAGAAGAGAGGGATCTAGGGCGGAATCCTGAGCAGGAATGACACACAAGAGATGGGAAGGAATCAACTAAAGGCTGAGAAGCATCAAGAGAAAGAAGGAAAACGGGAATATAGGAGGCCATGAAAGCCAACAAAAGAGATCAGAAATGGTATCAGATGCTGCAGGTTGAAAAATATCTGTTGATAGCCAATGGCACATGTGTTAGATTCCTATTTCTGAGGTAACAAATTGTCACAAACTTAGCTGACCATCTCGCCCCCAAAGAGTCACATCTCTCCCCTATGTGAAATATATTTATTTACCTATTCCTAAGGTCCCCAAAAGTCTCACCCCTTTATAGCATCAACTCAAGTTCAAAATGTCATTTAAGTCTCATAAGCTCAAAAGTCCTAAATCTCATCTATATCATCTAAATCTACTATGGGGGAGGTTGTAAGTATAGTCCATCATGGAGCAAAATTTCTCTCCACCTGTGGATGACAAAACAAGTTATCTATTCCCCAGGTACAATGGTGGGACAGGCGTATGGTAACAGTTGTAGACATTCCCAATCAAAATGGGATTAAATACTGTAGAAGGAAAAAGGGAAGCGTCAATTCCTTGCAATTTCAAAACCTACCCAGGCAAACAACATTAGGTTTCAAGACCTGGAAATAATCTTCTGCGGTATAAGGCTCCACCCTCTGGGCTTAAACCTTGGCCCTCTGAGTCATCCTTCCTTTTTCATGAAATATAGCTGGTATTTGTAGCTGAGCAGTTTCATCAGCCTGTCTCTAGAATTTTGCAGAACCACTAGTCTTCTTACATTTTATCATCCTCTCTCTCCCTTTTAGTCCAAGCTGGCAATGTTTCTACTGGAATAAATTTCTCAAGATCCTAGTGGGTCTCCTGTTTATGTCATGGGGATTCACTCCATTAGACAAGAGGCATGTCCACAGATCCTTCCCAGATAATCTTTTCTCTATGTTTGGCTTTTGCTGAAATGGCAGGGGATTTATGTATCAATACTCTTTAAAGAGCATTCTGTGTGACTAAGTATGCTGACTTTTTAAAAAATATTTCTAAAATATTAGCAAAAAGTTGTCCAGCTACACCTTTGGGCTTTCCTTTAGAGCATACTTTCCTGACAGTGAATCTCTTAATTTTAACATCTTTTGCAATCTGGATACGCTGAGAAGTTCCGAAATAATCTAAGTCCTCATTCCCGTTTGTTTAATACTTCTTTCTTCAATTGATTTCTTTCCTCTTGCATTTTACTATAAGCAGCAAGAAGAAAGAAGGCTGTGTCTTCAATGCTTTGATTGGAATTCTCAGCTAAATGTCCAATCTCATAATTTACAAATTCTGCTCCCTATATGACTGTAGTACACAATTCTGCTCAGCTTTCTGCCACTACATAATAAGGATTCCTTTCTTTCCAGTTTCTAAGAATGTGTTCTTCATTTCCTTTTCAGCCCTTCTACAGTTTGAATATTCTTTCCAAAACCTGTGTTAAAATCTGTGCCATTGTGACAGTATTAAGAGGTGGGACCTTTACAGGGTGATCCAGTCATGAGGCCCTGCCTTCATGAATGGATTAATGCTGTTATCTGGGAGTTGGTTAGTTAGAATAGGAGTGGGCTTCTGATAAAAGGATGGAGTTTGGCCTTCAACTGCGGTCTCACATGATCACTTGCCATGTGATGCCTTCTGCCATGGAATGACTCTCACCAGATACCAGTGCCATGTCTTGGACTTCCCAGCCTCCAGAACTATGAGCCAAATAAATATCTATTCTTTATAAATCACTCAGTCTGTGGTATTCTTTTATAGCAGCAGAAATTGGACTAAGACAAGTCCTCATTAGCAATGTCTTTAACATCCATATTTTTACGAACCACTTGTCATGATGATTTAGGTATACACGCAGAAAAGATTCCTCACGCCTCCTTTGGAGCCACCCCACCTTTCACCTCTAGTACCAGACAATTGATTTGCTTTTTGTCATAATAGATTAGTTAAGTTTCATATAAATGAAATCATATAGAATGTACTATTTTTGTTTTCTTCCCTTTTTTGAATTATTTGAATATTTTTTATAGTCCCATTTACTGTATATATTGGCTTTTTAGTGGTATCTCTTTGCATTGTATTTTCAATGGTCAGTCTAGAGATTAAACCATATATCCTTAACATTTCTCAGTCTACTTAAGTAATATTGTAGAATTTAACAACAACAACAACAAAAATAGAAAACTTGTAACCACATAGGTCCATTCATCACTTGAATTTATGTTATGTACACTTGTCCTTTGGTATCCACAGGGGATTGGTTCCAGGACCACCTATGGATACTAAAATCCAAGGATGCTTAAGTCCTTACATACTCAAGCATAGTATTTACATGTAACCTGTGCACATCCTCTCATATACTTTAAATCAGGGGTCCCCAATCTATGGTGAGTTATATAATTATTTCATTATATATTACAATGCAATAATATTAGAGATAAAGTACACAATAAATGTAATACGCTTGAATCATCCCAAAACCATCCCCCCAGCCCTGCTCCACGGAAAAATTATCTTCCATGAAAACGGTTTCTGGTGCCAAAAAGGTTGTGGACTGCTGCTTTTAAATCATCTCTAGATTACTTATAACACCTAATACAATTGTAAATGATATGTAAATAGTTTTTATACCATATTTTAAAATTTGTATCATTTTTTATTATTGTATCATTATTTTTTATTGTTATTTTGTCCTGAACATATTCCATCTGAGATTAGTTGAATCTGCTGATGTGGAACCCATGAATTTTTTTTAACTAAAAGAAAAATAGTATTCTATATTTACTTATATATTTACCATCTTGATACTCCTCATTTATTCCTGATGATATGAGTTTCCCTCTGGTATAACTTCCTTTCAGCTTAAAATTTTTCCATTAACATTTCTTATAGTATAAATCTTATGGCAACAAATTCCCTTTATTTTCCTTAATTTGAAAACTGCGTTTTTATCCCTAGAAGTTCTGCTTGGGTCTTTTTGTCATGTCTTCCATTTCTTTACTCATGTTTATATTTTCCTTTACATCCTTGAGCATATAGAGCATATTTATAACAGCTATTTTAACATCCTAGTCTTCCATCATCTCTGTCATTTCTGGGTTTGTTTCCATTGATTAACTTTTCTCCTGCTTATAAGTCATATTTTCCTGGTTCTTTATATCTAGTAATTTTTTTTTAGTCTGGACATTGCAAATTTTATATTGTTACATGCTGGATTTTGTTGTATTTCTTTCAAGAGTATTAGATTTTTTTTATGGCAGGCACTTACTTTACTTGAGGATTTGTTTGAACTTATCACAGTGAGTTTTTAAGCCCTTTTAGGGTGAGCATAGAATAGTGTTTATTCTAGGACTGATTTAGGCCCTCTTCTAAAGCTTGCCCTCTGGACTTTTTTTTTTTTTTTTTTTTTGTGACAGAGTCTTACTCTTTTTTTCCCAGGCTAGAGTGACGTGGCATCAGCCTAGCTCACAGCAACCTCAAACTCCTGGGCTCAAGCGATCCTTCTGCCTCAGCCTCCTGAGTAGCTGGGACTACAGGCATGCGCCACCATGTCCGGCTAATTTTTTCTATATATTTTTAGTTGTCCGATTAATTTCCTTCTATTTTTAGTAGAGACAGGGTCTCGCTTTTGCTCAGGCTGGTTTCGAACTCCTGAGCTCAAACAATCCGTCCGCCTCAAGCCTCCCAGAGTGCTAGGATTACAGGCGTGAGCCACCGCGCCGGGCCGTGGAATCTTTTACAGAATGTCCCTTGCAGTCAATGAGTTCTTACCACTCTGGAGGGAACTCGAACAACTTTGAATTCTTGGAATTTTTAGTCTTACACATTCCTGGTAATTGCTCTCTTTGTCTGGCTTTCTGAAGTTTTACCCTATGCATATACAAATTGATATTTAGCTCAAACTCAACCAGATCAATATGAGATCTCTAAACCCCCTTTTGGTAGCTCTTTCTTTTCAGATAGTGTGCCCTGCAAATTCTAATTGCCTCGGCCTTCCCA
>CAUYSK010113996.1:0-18650 GCA_963575035.1 Avahi laniger
TTTTAGCTGTCCAATTAATTTCTTTCTATTTTTGGTAGAGATGGGGTCTCGCTCTTGCTCAGGCTGGTCTCGAACTCCTGAGCTCAGAACGATCCACCCACCTCGGCCTCCCAGAGTGCTAGGATTACAGGCATGAGCCACTGCGCCCGGCTGCAATTAGTATTTTTGCATAGTTATGACTCATGTGGGAAAACAGAAGTTGCCAGACTGGCTACAAATTCCTAAAGACCTGGTCAGTAGCAAGAATCAGATCCTTGTTTTCTTCTGGTACAAAGGTCCAGACATTGTTAAACAGAAACCTATGCTCACCCCAATCCTTAGGATTAGTTTAGTCTCAGGATAGCTGATGATCTTGAGTCATGGAAAGTGTTCAGGGAGCTGAGGTCGCTCAGAGCAGGCTTCTGTCAGCTTGCCGTGTGGGACGGTAGAGCTTCACTGAGCTCTGGTGGCTCATTGGCTCGTTCATATTAAACTATTAGTATAAATCACCCGGGGCTGGGGCAGGTGGCCTTTGAAGATCAAAGGACTTTGAAGACAGGGACTCTATCTCCTACAAAGCTTACTGACCCAGTCCTAATCTAGCTTCTGCAGGACAATGATCCATGTACCAATGAATAAAGTCACTAACAGCATCCATATATGGGTTTTTGGGTAAACGTATGTTTATATTTCTCTTGGGTAAATACCTAGGAGTGAGACTGCTAGGTTATATGTAAATGTATGTTTAACTAGGTAAGAAACTGCTAGACCTTTTTTCACAGTAGCTCTATCATTTTGTATTCCAAACAGCAATGTACGGGAGTTACAGTTGCTCTGTGTTTTTTCCAGCACTTGCATTGTCAGTTTTTGTTTTGTTTTTTAAATTTTAGGCATTCTGATAGCTATGTTGTGGTATGTCACTGTGCTAATGGCTAATGATGCTGGGCTTGTCTTCCATGTGCTTATTTTTTTGCCATCTACATATTGTCTTTGTCCAGTTTTTATTGGGTTTTCTTACTGCTGAGGAGTTTTAAAAAAAATCTTTAAATCTTCTGGATGCAGCCATTTGTTGGATATGGGATTTCCAAATACCTGTATCTTCTCCCAGTCCGTGTCTTGTCTTTTCATTTTCTTAACCTTAGTTTTCTTAGAACAAAAGATTTTAATTTTGATGAAGTACAAATTATCAACATTTTCTTTTATGGATTGTGCTTTTGGTGTTATACTTAAGAATTTCGATCCAAGATCACAAAGATTTTCTCTTATGTTTTCTTCTAGTAGTGTTATAGTTTTAGGTTTTACATTTAGATCTATGATCCATTTTGAATTAATTTTTTGGATAAGGTTTGAGATTTAGGTTGAAGTTCATTTTTCTGCATGTGGATGTCTGCACATAGATGTCCAACATAATATATTAAAAAGACTATCTTTCTTCTACTGAACTACCTTTGCACATTGGTCAAAAACCAATTCAACATATTTATATGGGTCTATTTCTGGATTTTCGATGTGGTTTCATTAATCTAATGTGTCAATCTTTTTTCATCAATACCACACTGCATTAAGTTCTACAGCCTTAAAATTAAGTGGTGTGCTTCTTCCCACATTATTCTTCTTTTGCAAAACTGTCTTGGCTATTCTAGTTCATCTTTCATTTGAAATTTATTATTTATTCATTTAGTTGGTTAGTTATAGACAGGGTCTCTGTTGCCTGGGCTAGAGTACAATAGTGTCATCACAGTTCACTGCAACCTCAAACTCCTGGGCTCACATAATCCTCCTGCATCAGCCTCCTGAGTAGCTGGGGCTACAGGTGAGTGCCACCACACCTGGCTAATTTTTCTATTTTTCTTGTAGAGATGGGGTCTTGCCATGTTGCTCAGGCTGGTCTCGAACTCCTGGCCTCAAGTGATCCCCCTGCCTCAGCCTCCCATAGTGCCAGGACTATAGGAAGGAGCCATGGAGCCCACCTTCTGTTACCAATTCACTGACTTTTCTTTGTCATCTCTATTCTGCTATTGAGCCCATCCAGTGAGTTTCAAAATTTCAGTTATTATATTTTTCAATTCTAACATTCCTATTTGGTTCTCTTCTGCATCTTCTATTAATATTTCTCTTCTGGGACTTTCTATATTTCTATTTGTTTCAAGAATGTTCACTCTTATTTCTTCGAGCTTGGTCTTACTAGCTGTTTTAAAATCTCTGATAATTCCAACATCTGTGTCACCTTGGGGTCAGCTTTCCCCTTGCAAGTCTGTGAGATTTTCCCAGTTCTTCATGTGTCAAATCATTATGGATAGTATTCTGGACATTTTGAATGTTACGCTGTGTCTGGGGCTTCTTTAAGCTCTATGGAGAATGTTACTATTTTTGTTTTAGCAGGCAACTGACCAGGGCAGGTTCTGCCTCCTGGGCAAGTGGTGAGAGAATAGAGAGAAAAACAAAAGCAATCAGGATCCCTCTCATGCCCTTGGTCAGAGATTGAAGCACCTCTGGCTACTGCTTCTATTGCAGCCACAGGCTCGCCTGGGGAATAGGGTGGGAGAGATCAGAAAAAGGAAGAAGGAAGAGGGACAAACCCCAGGGGAATCCCCTTAGTCTCTGTCCTGCAGAAGTCCCATTTCCTGCTCCTCAGACTAAAAGAGGCTTCTTTGTGCCTATGTCATGCAGTTCCACGTTTCAGGCTGTCTGTCATTGAAACCATATCAGAAATAAGATAAATAGGACACTCCCCACCCACCAGCTTGATGGTGCTTTGAGTTTCCTAATCCAGCAGCTAGGATTTACTTTTCGGCATCCTTAAATAGCTACTCTGAGCACTTGGTCAAGGGTTTTTAGTTTATTCAGTGAGAGACAGGGTGGGGAGTGTTTGTTCCATCTCACCCAGAACTGGAACCACAACAGGGGCTCTTAATTCTACCGTACAGTCAGGATTGAGAACCACTGTATATATGCCTGTAGATATTATGCATCAGCGGTTGGCAAAGTTTTTCTGTCAAGGGCCGAACAGTAAATACTTTAGGCCACGTGGCCACATGGCCTCTGTCGCAACTACTTAACCTATTCAACTCTGCCATTGTTGTGGGAAAGCAGCCATGCGAAAGACGTACGTGAGTGGGCATAACTCTCCTGCAATAAAACTTTATTTAATAAAACAGGTGATAGGCGGGTTTTGGCCCACAGACCATGGTTTGCTGACAAATGACCAAGTTGGCTGATGGCAAAGTTCACTTTTGGACTTTTTCCATTCCTCAGATAGCAGGACTCATCGAATAACTACAAAGGTTATTGCTTTGCTCTTCCACTCCTAGTCCCGCGACGTTCAAGGACTGTGGTACACATTCAATTTTGGTTCAATTATGTTCTCTGACTCTTGAAACAGCCACTGCTCTAGAGCTGAAATAAAGTTTTAAAAACTAAAAATTCAAGGATATTTGACTAACTTGCTATCCTTTACATACAGCTGAAAATTCTGCAGTCATCATTTCAAATAAAAACCCATATTTACAACTTTCTTAAGGATATGTTAAAGCAGAGGCGGTCGTAAAAAACAGGGTCCCAACTTGTTTTTCCAGAACCAGATGTGGAGTGATTGTTGTCCCTTCACTCACCTGGTTTCCTGCCACAGAGATAGAAGGCTAGTCTGTCCGTCAGCTCGTACTGTATTTCCACGAGGCGCTCTGCCAGCTCATGGTGCCCTCCTTGCCTGCCAAGAGAAAACAAAGCACCGTTCATAGGGCTCGCCACTCACTGGCTTCAGAACAGAAAGGTACAAAGACGTCTCCTGAGACACCTGAGCAGTTTATCGAACATGATTTTTTAGAATAATCAGCCTTTTTGTGTAAGGTAGATTGAAGTCTACTTTGAGTCCCACCTTTATGAACTGTTTTCACCATCTGAACTATTCATTTTCTGTTATTAATGCACAAAATAGAATACTTAATGAGGGATTCAAAGAGTTATGAGAGGGATAAAGCACAACCTCATTGAATGAGGTGAGAAAATAAAATTAATAAATGGTTTAGGCTAGAAGGTCTGAAAAATTAACTAGAGCTTTCCTAGAAACATACAATGTCCAGGCCCCTCCCTCGGAAATTGTGAATCAGTAAGAACGGGATGGGCCCAGGCATCAATATTTTGAAAAAGGTCCCTCCCCTTGATGACTCTGGTACTGCCAGTCTGACTCTGGATGAGAATATGGTAACCCGTTCAGGAGTCTCAAATTAGGGACAGACCAGCCTAATGAACAGCTCATACCTGCAGCTACTTGTGCTTCTTTTTTTCCTTCAATTTCCATAACAGAGAATACTAAGTTTGCCTTTCTTCATTCACCAAATAAATATTTGAGCTGCTCTGAATCCTTTTAGTAAAAGGCATATAAATAAATTATTACACGGAGAGATTATTATATGCAAGGTACAAATGAGAAAATTTCCAGGTAAGTCATAATAAGCATCATTGACTGAGGGTTCTCTTCCTCTTCCAAGATCAAATCCTAGTTTTAGCCAGTTTCTTTGGCCACTATTCCAGTCACTACGTAATACCCTCCAACCTACCACACAGCTTTGATTTTTAAGACGCACATCTTTTTTCCCTCATTTTTTAACATCTGCAAAGTCAGGAAATATCCTATGATTGAAGATACATCATAATTTAATTGGCTGAATTGTTTTTCTTTTTTAGTGCTATGTGAAATGATGTTGCCCTGTGCAATCGACATCAGCTTAGATCTCATGGAATACGGCATTCCTGTTGTTATTCCTGACACACTCTGCTCTCTCCGGTCAGGTCTCCTGCTGTGCCGAGCATGCCCTGTCCATCCCTGTCTCCGGAACTTCACTGTGCCCTTCCTCACACCGGGAGTGCTTCTGCTCCTCCGCCACACCTCTGAATTCAACCCACTCCTCAACAAACAACTAAAGAGATTTCTTAATGATCTGGGCCACAGTGAAGAAACCCTATCTATGCTTTTTAAGATCAACTGTCCATTTTGGCAATGCATCACATATAATCTCACTTCATTTAACTCTTTCAGGCATTTATGAAGTATCTTTCCAAACAACAAAGTTTTGTCATTTGACCCATTTTATCCTCTGTGGAGCAGTACTTCACAGTTAATAAAAGTGATTTGGAAAAAGGAGGAAACATGACTGATCTTCAGTCATTTAAATGATATTCAACGCTCACTTACGGATTTACTTATTTTTCCAGTATTTCATAGTGAAAATTTTCAAATGAAGAAAAATTTAAAGAATTTTACAGTGAGCATCCAGATGTCCACTACCTAAAACTTGCAATTAATTTTTACTATACTTGTTTAATCACATACCTATCCATAGATTTGCTTTTAGGTTCAAGCAAAGACTGAGAGTATTAAAAAATTGAAGAGTGGGTTCTGCAATTCTTGATATTTGATTTGGACTCTGACATAAAGGATCAAGTAAAAGATTAGAAGCTAACTCGGTTTGTGATTCTACCTTCCCTGACTTTGCCAGGCTGAGCTTACCTTTAAAGAGGTTAAATGGTTTTTTTTTTGTTTGTTTTTGAGACAGGGTCTCACTCTTGCTCAGGCTGGTCTTGAACTCCTGAGCTCAAGTGATCCTCCTGCCTCAGCCTCCCAAAGTGTTGGGATTACAGGCATGAGCCACTGTGACTGGCCAGGTTAAATGTTAATCATACACAATTTAGCTATGTAATGATAAATTATACACAACATAAAAAATTCCAAACAGAGAGAAGTAGCGAGAATGCAGGGCTCTTACCTTGCGTAATCAACAGGAGTTTTTCCACTAGAATCTTGTGTGCCTGGGTCTGCTCCGTATACTGCCAATAATTCAGCCTGTAAAATCTGTCCTGCTTTGGAGGCAACATGGAGTGGGGTATTTCCTTTCTCCTGAGAATTATTAATAAAAAGCAGACAAAAAAGCACATTAAATAAACTAAAGGCTACATGAACACAACTCACTTAGTTTCAATTTAATATCTGAATCAATTCATGTTTTCTTACAGGATGAAAGAAGTTGGCTTGTGCTCCTAAAGACAATAGTCTCAAACAGGTTTCAAGATTCCCTGTTCTCACGCTTGAGTGGAGTTGCTGAAAAACACAAACAAAAAAGGAGTATTTGTTAGAAGTATAAACAAAGAAGTATTAGGGCAGCTGGCAGACCATTTTACTATATGTCACGTTGGCGACACATCATTTTTATTTGGCTCAGTAAGGTGGACGGAGCAGTCTTTCCTTTGCTGGTCACAACCACACTTGGGCTGCACGGTGGGGTCGGGCCTATTTCACTGATAAGGAAACTAGGGCTGTAAAGGCTGACCTGCCCCAGTGCGATGGCTTGTCCAAGTAAGCGGCACAACCAGGACCTGAGGGACAGGCAGTCCTGTACGAGGAGGTGGTTGCACATGGCTCTGAAGCCGGACAGACTTGAATTGCAAACCATACCCTCTGAAGCTGTGTGACCTTGAGAAAGTTCTTGAAGCAATCTGAACTTCAGTTTCCTCATCTCTAAAATAGTGATAATAATGTGACCCATTCACAGGGTTACTGTAAGGATTCAATGATATAATAAAGAATATGATTAGTTGTTGTGATAACTAAACCTAGGGCGTTGGGACTTTAAATTCTACACTGTGTAAGCTCTAAGATTCTGCCTTATACCATATTTTCTCCACCATACTGTTCTTGGCCAGTACATAATGCTTTCAGGGTGGGAGATAGGCCTGTGACACACCGAATTCTGTACTACTGCGGAAAAGCTCTTATACATTTAGAAGATGAGCTGCCTTCCTTCAAGTCTAATCTAGAATTGTCCAAGATGCAATAACCCTTATTATAGGAATGGAAAAAATCTACTCTAACATCTATATTTAAGTCTTATTTTGATTAATTTTTTATATAGCTTTTTTTTTCCTTAAGAGATCGGGTTTCGGCAGCATGTTGGGTGGTCCCGTGGATCTGTCTCTTGCTTCGACAGTGTTTGGATGGAACAGACCTGGGGACTCCCTTTCTTACAGTCTTCGATGAAAAAAAAAAAAGATAGAGAGAGATGGGGTTTCACTATGTTGTGTAAGCTGGACTCCTGGGCTCAAGTGGTCCTCCCCCCTCAGCCTCCCAAGTAGATGGGACTATAGATGTGTGCCACTTCATCTGGCTATTTTTTAAAAATTTTAGTTAAAAAACCTACTGCATACCAAGTTTTCTTGTTTTTTTTTTTTGTTTGTTTGGTTTTTTTTGAGACAAAGTCTCGCTCTGTTGCCCGGGCTACAGTGCCGTGGCGTCAGCCTAGCTCACAGCAACCTCAAACTCCTGGGCTCAAGCGATCCTCCTGCCTCAGCCTCCCGAGTAGGTGGGACTACAGGCATGCACCACCATGCCCGGCTAATTTTTTCTATATATTTTTAGTTGTCCAATTAATTTCTTTCTAATTTTAGTAGAGACGGGGTCTCGCTCTTGCTCAGGCTGGTCTCGAACTCCTGAGCTCAAACAATCTGCCCACCTCGGCCTCCCAGAGAGCTAGGATTACAGATGTGAACCACCACGCCCGGCCCTCATTTAATTTTTTTAGAGTTACCATATGCTGAATGAATTGAAATTAATTCCTTCTAGACCTCTGTTTGGCTTTCAAAATGGCACCAACTGTTTTAAAATAAGATATAACTTTTATTAACCTCCTTCACTAGACTGCTGCATGAGGATTAAGTAAATAATTTTGAAAAAATATTTAGACCTTGGAAATGAGTAATTGTTGGTGATTGATTCTGTTGCAGTCTATTGGTTTTCAGATTTTTGGACTATAACCCACAGTAAGAAATAAACATTAATTCCCATTCCATCGTACAAGTGTGTGGGCATACATACCCACATGCACACACACACAGCTATGGTTTGGATATGGTTTGTTTTTCTCTACCAAAACCCATGTTGAAGTTTGATCCCCAGTGTGGCTGTGTTGGGAGATGGGGCCTAGTGAGAGGAATTGGGTCGTGAGGGCAGATCTTTTATGAATAGCTTGGTGCTATGCTTGTGGTAGTAAGTTCTCGTTCACTGGAGACTGGATTAATTCTCTGGGAATAAATTGATTCCTTCAACAGTGGGTTGTTACAAAGCGAGGTTCCTTCTGTTTGCTGCTTCGCAACATGACTGCTTCCTCTTTAACCTTCTCCACCATGTTTTGACCTAGCATGTGGCCTTCACCAGAAGCCAAACAGATGCTGGCATCATGCTTCTCACGCTTTCCAGCCTGCAGAACCACGAGCTAAATAAATCTCTTTTCCTTATAAATTACACAGCCATAGGTATTCTGTTACAGCAACACAAAACACTGAGACACGAACACCAGAAAATTTTTTTCACCAAATCATACTGTATATGATACGTTCTGATATTTCTATATTCTGTGTAAAATCAGATTGCAACCTACTAAATCATTTTCACTACCTACAGTTTTAAAAGCACTGGTCTGGTCTCTTAGGCCAAAAGGAAATTAATCTATGTGAGTTGTATGTGTTTATATGGAACAGAAGTTGGATTTTTATATGGTGGTGATTTGTTCATAGTCCTGAACTTTTTATTCTGCATAGCCACAGTCTTACATGAAGGTCACATAAACATAAGAAATTAAAGTGATACTGTATTAGGTTGTATATCCAGGCCAGTATTTCCCTTGATCTCAAAAGGTTAGGTATACAGACCAAACATTTTTATTCTCATCTTCCTTCTAATCTTTGAACTTCAAATATATCCACAACTATCTCGAAACTAATTATACTTTTATATATTTATACACACACACACACACACACACACACACACATATATGCCTTCTTAAGAGTAATAAGCTCCATATATTTGCTAACTACCCGGTTATATACAGTGTTTGGGTACATAGTGTTCCCTGCCTGATAGCACTGAGGCTCTGGGGTTTTCTAGTGGGACCAGACAGACTGTAGAGGTATAAGATTGTCTATTATTGAAGATGAGGAGCTTTTGTTAATTCAGAATACTTATAGGTAGGGCAGGTTTGTGATGCCCTCCAAAGTGGATGTAAAATCTGTGGGACAAACACATATTTAATGTGTTATGTATTTACTTTTTAAACACTTTATGTCAATCAAAAAGAGATTTATTTGCTACCATGAGATAGAGTAGTCTCAGTAGAGAGAACCTAGTATTGATTATAGGAAAGCATTCTTCAAATTCTGAAAAAGATGTATTTCTGAAAAGTTACAGTAAGCACGGTTTTGTATCTCACATCTGGTTCATTGATTTATATAAAATATGTACATTTCTCTATTAGAAAATTGCCCCACTATACTAAATGGAAGTATTTTGGAATAAAAGAAATGTTAATCTTATTAATACTTAATTTTTATGTTATGCCAGGTATTCAAGAACTCTGCCTGTTCTCCAGCTCAGCCTTTTGTTGTTATTACTGTTAATGATTTACAGTCCCTATCTTGTGCTATGCTGGGTGGCAGGGGAAGGACAAAGCCGTTGATAGAGTTATGAAATATGATGGTCTCCATTTTTCATTTTTAATAAGTTTCTGGGGCAAAGATTTATTTAACTACAAAGGATCAGGTAATCCAGAACAAATGCGCCCCTTGTTTTTCTATTGTTGTAAAAGCAAATGACAAAAGTAGAGCAGCTGAGCAAGAGCGGGCAGTTGGAGAGATTTGTTGACTTGAAATGAAGATGATGGTGATTGAAGACTCCTCCTTACTCCACTAAAATTGCATTTTCATTATCATTGTAAACCCTGCCCTTGACTTCTCCATTTTCTTCTAGTATACCACCCCCTCCTCCTGCCTTCACTCCTTCCTTGTCCAAATTAAACCCCAAATGATAACTCTAGTGGCTCTCATCCTTCTTTTTATTTTGATGCATTCACCCTACAGGCCCCTTCCTGGATAGTTTTTACAATCTGCCTTCTCTGTTCCAGCATGGACATGCAGACTGCAGCTGCTCCAGGATTAATTTCACCCAGGTGCTCCATTCTGCTCATCAGTCCTGCTTGCCCTGGGTCAGCTCCTTCTATATCTTCCTCAGATACTCGTAGATACTTTCGCCACTCTCTTCCAACTTCTTTCCCCTTATTTTCAGCAAATTATTTTACTTTCATACTTCATATGTGAAGTATGTGAAAGTTGGAACTACAGCTTATCCTTTGTTTATAAATGAAAATTCTCTCTTATTTTCTCTTCTCTGGTATAGAACACATTTGTGCCCCTTCTCCTGAGAGGCAGTAGGTGGAAGAGCAGAAGCTTTGCGGGCAGATGAAGCTGTTTCTGTGTATTGCCTCTGTCCCTCAGCAGATGAATGACCTGGGGCAGTTTGCCTAATCTCTTGGATTCTGTGGACTCATCTGTAAAATGGAGACAATAATGCTTTCCTTTCAGGATCTTTTCAAGGATGATGAATATAAAAGAACCCGGAATTTAACAAATGACTGGAAAATGTTAGTTTTCCTCCCTTCACCCCTTTCCTGTCCTTACCGAGACCCTCTTCCTCTTGTTTGACCCCATCCTTTTCCTTCTGTCATTCGACATTCAATACATATTTTTTTAATGTTCGCTGTGTTCCAACCATTAGAGTGCTGGGGTAGGTACTAGGGTAGAGAAGTGACCCAAACAGTCTTTTTTCTCGCATAATTTAAGCCTCGTACCCTTAACTAGCTGTTTTTCTTCACACTGGAAATAATCTCTCTTACCTTTCAGGTATTGCTCTCTCTACTCTCCCTGGTAGCCAAGCTTCATGAAGAACTGGGCCATGATGTCATTCTCTCCCCTCTCCCACTGATCACCATGACCTGCCAAGCCAAAGAACACATTCCACACTTTTGCCTCTGTGAAATTTAATACTGCATTTAAAAAATTATCTTTCCTTGGCTTCTCACATGTGTTTCTTTTTTTGAAAGTTTCTTCCACTTCTCCGACAGTGCCTTTGCAGGTTGTTCTTTGGCTTCAGCCACAATTCTTCAAGATGATGTATCTTCCAAACCTCTATTTCAGGCCCAGATTCACTATTGTGACCTTCAAATCCAGAAATTCATTTACCTACTAGACAGCTCCATCTAGCTATCCCTCAGATACCACAAATTTATTGTCAAAACTAATCTAGCTGTCCTACCCCACCCAAGTATTCCTCTTAAAGGCTTACTATCCAACCAGTCACCCCAAAATACTAAGACCTTCAGTCATCTTAGATGCTCTTTTTACTTTATCTCCCATATCCTACTGAGTACCTTATGATGTCATGATGGGCTCTACAAATGGAGACCTGTTGGGATTAATAGTTCTGATAGAGAAAAGTGGTATGAAATTTGATTTATCATGTAGCTCAGGGCAATGAAAGGATGCTACACTCAAAAGAATCTGAGGCATATTTATGTTGTAAATAGGATATATTAATAATTTCAGCAGAACAGTATGAAATTCATATCATTGAAATTTTGTTGGTATCAATTTTATTTCTATTTAATATTTAGATTTTATCTTGGTTTTATAGTCTGTGTTTCTAATAGTATTATAACAAGTGGAGTTTATACTTATGCATATTTCAGAACCTATAGAACCCGCATATATCCATACCACATTTTGTTTATCCTTTCATCAGTTGATGGATATTGCTACTTTGGGTTGTTATGAATAATACTGCAGTAAAACATACTGAAACAAGTTTTTAAGTGGACTTAGGTTTTCAATTGTCTTGGGTATATGCATAGAAATAGAACTGCTGGGTTATGTCTAACTCTGTGTTTAACCATTTGAGGAATTGCCAAACTCTTTTTTTCTTAAGAATATTTAGAATTTTATTAAACTTTTTAAAAAAATTTCAGAATATTACGGGGGTACAAATGTTTAGATTACATATATTGCCTTTATACCGCCCAAGTCAGAACTACACACATGCCCATCCCCCAGATGGTGCACACTGTACCCATTAGGTGTGAATATTCCCATCCCCTCCTCCCACCTGTCCAACACCTGATGAATGTTACTTCCATATGTACACATAAATGTTGATCAATCATTACCAATTTGATGGTGACTATATGTGGTGCTTGTTTTTCCATTCCGGTGATACTTCACTTCCGAGAACGGGCTCCAGCTCCATCCAGTATAATACAAGAGGTATTAGTTCACCATTGTTTTTTGTGGCTGAGTAGTACTCCATGGTATACATATGCCACGTCTTACTTATCCACTCATGTATTGATGGGCACTTGGGTTGTTTCCACATCTTTGCAATTGTGAATTGTGCTGCTATAAACATTTGAATGCAGATGTCTTTTTTATATAATGTCTTTTTTCCTTAGGGTAGATGCCCACTAATGAAATTGCTGGATCAAATGATAGTTCTACTTTTAGTTCTTTGAGGTATCTCCATATTACTTTCCATAGAGGTTGTACTAGTTTGCAATCCCTTCAGCAGCGTATGAGTGTTCCTGTCTCTCTGCATCCACATCAACATTTGTTGTTTTGGGATTTTTTGATAAAAGCCATTCTCACTGGCGTTAAGTGATATCTCATTTGTGGTTTTGATTTGCATTTCCCTGATGATTAGAGATGTTGAACATTTTTTCATATGTTTGTTGGTCATTAGTCTGTCTTCTTTTGAAAAGTTTCTGTTCATGTCCTTTTGCCCACTTTTTAATGGGATTGTTTGGTTTTTTTCTTGATGATTTTCCTGAGTTCCATATAGATTCTAGTTATCAGCCCTTTATCAGGTGTATAGCATGGCAATATTTTCTCCCATTCTGTAGGTTGTCTATTTGCTCTAGTGATAATTTCTTTGGCTGTGCAGAAACTTTTTAATTTGGTCAGGTCCCATTTATTTATTTTTGTTGTTGCTGTGATTGCCTTTGGGGTCATCTTCATAAATTCTTTGCCTAGGCCGATGTCTATAAGAGTTTTTCCAGTGTTTTCTTCTAGAATTCTTATGGTTTCATACTTAGGTTTAACTCTGTTATCCATTATGAGTTGATTTTTGTGAGAGATACAGATCCTGTTTCAGTCTTCTACATGGGGCTATCCAATTTTCCTAGCACTATTTATTAAATAGGGATTCTTTTCCGCAGTGTATGTTTTTGTCTGCTTTGTCAAAAAATCAGATGGCTATATGAGGATGGTTTTATATCTGGATTCTCAGTCCTGTTCCATTGGTCCGTGTCTCTGTTCTTGTGCCAGTACCATGCTATTTCAGTTACCATGGCCTTGTAGTATAGCTTAGAGTCTGGTAAATTGATGCCGCTCAATTTGTTCTTTTTGCTTAAGGTTTCTTTAGCTATTCAGAGTCTTTTCTGATTCCATATATGAAGCTTAGAATTATTTTTTCTAGATCTGTGAAAAATGATGTTGGCATCTTAATAGGGATTGCGTTGAATTTGTAGATCACTTTGGGTAGCACAACATTGTAACAATGTTGATTCTGTCAATCCACGAGCATGGTATGGTTTTCCATCTGTTTACATCCTCTGCTGTTTCCTTCCTCTGTGTTTTGTAAGTCTCCCTGTAGAGGTCTTTCACCTCCTTAGTTAAATATATTCCTAAGTATTTTATTTTCTTTGTTGCTATTGTGAAAGGTACTGATCTTTGATTTGGTTCTCAGTTTGACTGTTGTTGGCATATATGAACACTACTGATTTGTGTATATTGATTTTGTAATGTGAGACTTTGCTGGACTTATTTATCAATTCCAGTAGTCTTTTCTCAGAATCTTTCGGGTTTTCTAGGTATAAGATTATGTCATCAGCAAAGAACAATAGTTTGACCTCTTCTGCTTCCATTTGGATGCCCTTGATTTCCTTCTCTTGCTTGATTGCTCTGGCTAGGATTTTCAACACTAAGTTGAATAGAAGTCGTGATCGAGGGCAACCTTGTCTGGTTCCAGTTCTAAGCTGGGATGCTTTTAGTTTTTCCCCTGTTCAGTATGATGCCTGTGAGTTTGTCATATATGGTTTTTATCAATTTTGAGGTAAGTCCCGTCCATGCCTATTTTGTTAAGAGTTCTTATCAAAAAAGGGTGCTGAATTTTGTCAAATGCTTTTTCTTCATTTATTGAGAGGATCATATGGTCTTTGTTTTTACTTCTGTTTATGTGGTGAATTACATTTATAGATTTGCATATGTTGAACCATCCCTGCATCTCTGAGATGAAGTCCACTTGGTCGTGATGGATTATTTTTTTTGATGAACAGCAGAATTTGATTTGCTAGGATTTTACTGAGGATTTTTTCATCTGTATTCATAAGGGATATTGGTCTGTAGTTTTCTTTTTTCATTGAGTCCTTTCCCAGTTTTCGTATCAGGGTGATGTTGGCTTCATAAAACATATTAGGGAGGATTCCTTCCTTCTTGGTGTTGTGGAATAATTTCTGCAGGATACGCACCAGTTCTTCTTTTTAAGTCTGGTAGAATTCAAATGTGAAACCATCTGGTCCAGGACTTTTTTATTTAGGAAGATTTTTTTTTTATTGCTGCTTCAATTTTGTTACTTGATATTGATCTGTTTAGGGGTTCTGTTTCTTCCTACTTGAGCCTATGGAGGCTGTGTGTTTCTAAGAATGTGTCCATTTCCTCCACATTTTCAAGTTTATGTGGTTACAGATTTTTATAGTATTCATAGATGATATTTTGTATTTCTGTGGTATCAGTTGTAATTTCTCCTTTTTCATTCCTAATTGAGTTTATTAGAGCCCTTTCTTTCCAGTTTCTGGTTAATCTAGCAAGAGATGTGTCAATTATGTTTATCTTTTCGAAGAACCAGGTTTTTATTTCATTAATCTTTTGAACAGTTCTTTCATTATCAATTTCATTTAGTTCTGCTCTGATCTTGGTTATTTATTTTCTTCTGCTGGGTTTGGGATTGGTTTGTTCTTTTTATAGTTCTTTGAGTCGATTCGTTAGATTGTTGATTTGTGATCTGTTTATCTTTTGGATGCAGGCATTTAAGGCTATGAAATTTCCTTTTCAGACTGCTTTAGCTGTCTCTCACAAATTTTTGATAACTTGTATTCTCTTTATCATTTAGTTAAAAGAATCTTTGGATTTCCATCTTAATTTCTTCTTTCACCCAATAATCGTTCAGCAGTAGGTTGTTTCATTTCCATGACTTTCTGTAGAGATGAGTGTTTCTATTGGAATTGATTTCTAGTTTTATTCCACTGTGGTCTAAGAAGATGTATAATTTCTGGGTTTTTTTTTTTTTATTTGTTGAGACATGTTTTGTGGCCTAGGATGTGGTCAGTCTTAGAGAATGTCCCATGAGCTGATGAGAAGAATGTATATTCAGTGGTTTCAGGATAAAAAGTTCTGTGAATGTCTGTTAGGCCCATTTGATCTAGAGTTCTGTTTAAGTCCATTGTTCCTTTATTTTCTGTTTGGAGGATCTGTCCTGTTCTGTCAGTGGGGTGTTGAAGTCCCCAGCTATTATAGTGCTGTTGTTTATCATTTTGTTTAGATCGAGTAGGATTTGCTTTATGAATCTGGCACACCTGTGTTGGGTGTATAAATATTTAGAATTGTTATGTCTTCTTGTTGAGTTGTTCCCTTTACCATTGTACAATGACCATTTTGTCTTTTATTGCTTTTGTTGATTTGAAGACTAAGTTATCTGATATGAGAACTGCTATACCAGCTTTCTCTTTGCATGAAATATCATTTTCCATCCCTCCCCCTTGAGTCTGAATGCATCCTTGTGGGTTAAATATGTTTCCCGAAGACAGCAGATACTTGGCTTTTCTATATTTATCTATTCAGCCAGCCTGTGTCTCTTCAGTGGGCAGTTTAAGCCATTCATATTGAAAGAGCTGTCAAGTGGGGTGGATTTCTGCTCATCCTATTGAGCAGAACTTTGTTGCTTTGTTTTATGTCTTGAGCCATTGTGGTATTCTTGCATTTGACCTTAAGCTTTTGGATGATTTTACACTGTTGAATGTCTATTGTGTTGATCCATGTGTCACACAGTTCTGAGTACTTCTTGCAGGGCAGGTCTTGTTTTGACAAATTCCCTCAGTGTTTTCTTGTCTGAAAAAGACTTTATTTCCCCCTCATGTATGAAGCTTAATTTTGCCGGATACAAAATTCTCGGCTAGGCATTATTCTGTTTGAGAAGACAGAATGGGGCCCCAGTCCCGTCTAGCTTGTAAGGTCTCTATTGAGAAGTCTGCAGTTAGTCTGATTGGTTTTCTTTTGTAAGTTACATGGTGCTTTTGTTTTACAGCTGGTAGGAGGGCCTCCTTCATGTTTATTTTGGTCAGTCTGATGACTATGTGTCATGGTAGTTTTCCTGTTTGCAGTGAATCTCTCAGGAGTCCTTTGAGTTTCTTGTACCTGGATGTCAAGATTTGTAGCAAGGCCAGGGAAATATTCCTCAATTATTCCCTATAATAGATTATCCAACCCTTGTGTATTTTCTTCTTTGCCCTCAGGGATGCAGTGATTCTTATGTTAGGCCTCTTCACATAATCCCATTTTTCTTGTAGGCTTTGCTCTTTTCTCTTACTTCTCTGCTCTATCTCTGTGACTGACTTGTTGAATTGTAAGGTGTTGTCTTCAAGCTCTGAGATTCTTTCTTGTGTTTGATCTAACCTATTCTTAAGGCCTTCCACTGTATTTTGTAATTCCTTGAATGAATTTTTCATTTCTAGGTGTCCTGTTTGATTTTTCTTTAATATTTCAGTTTCTTTAGTGAATTTTTCATTTATTTCCTGGATTTTTTTGGTGGTTTCTTTGTGTTGGGTTTCCATTGTATCTTGCATTTCATTGAGTTTCCTTACAATCCATGTTCAAAATTCTTCGTCTGTCATTTTAATATTCTGATTTTGGTTGGTATCCATTGCTAGAGAGCTGGTGTTCTGTTTTGAGGTGTCCTTTTGCTTTGATTCTTCATACTTCTGGAGTTCTTTTGCTGATTCCTTCTCATCTGGAGCAGCTGATGCTGCTTCTCTTTGGATTTTCTTTTTCTTTTTCTTTTGGAATTGCCAGACTCTTTTCCAAAGCAGCTACACCATTTTATGTTCCCAACACCCTAATTGCCCTGACTAGAACCTCCAATACAATGTTGAAGAGAAGTGGTAAGAGTGAACAACCTTGTCTTGTTCCTGATCTTAAGGAAAAACTTTCAGTCTTTTACAATTAAATATGATGTTAGCTGTGGGTTTTTCATAGATGCCCTTTATCAGATTGAGGATGTTTTCTTCTATTCCTAGTTTGTTGAGTTTTTTAAATCACAAAATGGTGTTGGATTTTTTTAAATGCTTTTCCTACATGTGGTTTTTGTCCTTGGTTCTATTAATATGGTGTATTGCATTGATTGATTTTCACTTGTTAAACCAACCTTACATTCCTGAGATAGAGCTTCTTGGTCTTGGTGGGTGTATAATCCTTTTTATAAGTTGCTGGATTTGGTTTGCTAAGATTTTTGTTAAAGATTTTCATATCTGTAGTCATAATGGATATTGGTCTATATATTTTTTTCTTGCTATGTCTTTATCTGGTTTTGGTATCAGGATAATACTGGTCTCAAAAAAATGAATTGAAGAGTATTCTCTCCTTTAATATTTTTTTAAAGGGTTTGTGAAGGATTGGTCTTAATTATTCTTTAAATGTTTGATGTAATTAACCAGTGAAGCCATCTGATCCTGGGCTTTTCTTTGTGGATAGTTTTTGGATTAGTCATGGTGGTTTTTTGTTTTCTAATTCAATCACTTATTATAGTTCTACTTGGATTTTCTATTTCTTCTTCAATCAGTTTCAGTAGTTTGTGCCTTTCTAGGAATGTGTTCATTTCATCTAGGTGATCTAATTTGTTGGCATACAACTATTCATAGTATTCCCTTATCATCTTTTTTATTTCTGTTAAGTAGTAGTGTTTCCTTCTTTAATTCCTGATTTTAATAATTTGAATCTTCTCTTTTTTTTGAGGGGGTCAGTCTAGCTCATAGTTTGTTAATTTTCTTGATCTTTTCAAAGAACTAACTTTTGGCTTCATTGATTCCTCTATTTTTCTATTCTCTATTTTATTTATTTCCATTCTAATCTTTATTCTTTCCTTCTTTCTACTTGTTTTAAATAGTTTTAATACTCTTTTTGTTGTTTCTTAAGGTAGAAGTTTAGGGGTTTTTTGTGGTCCTTTTTCTTTTTTAATATAGATGTTTCCAGCTATAAATGTCCCTTTAAGCACTGCTTTCACTATATCCCTAAATCTTGGTATGTTGTGTTTTGGTTTTCATCCATCTATGTATGAATGAAATATCTAGGTAAATATTTAGGTATTTTCTAATTTCGTTTGTGATTTCTTCTTTGCCAGTTAGTTATTTAGGAGCATGCTGTTTAATTTCTACATATGCGTGACTTTCTCAAATTTCTATTATTGATTTCTAATTTCATTTCTCTTGTGGTCATAGAAAATACTTTAAATTTATTGAAACATATTTTATGACCTAACATAAGATCTATCCTGGAGAACATTTATATACACCTCAGAAGATTGTGTATTCTGCTGTTGGGTGGAATATTCTATAGAAGTCTGTTAGGTCTAGTTGGTTTATAGTGTTGTCTGTCTTGTGTTTCGTTTTTAGTCTTCTATCTAACTGTTTTATACATTATTGAAAATGAGGTGTTGAAATCTCCACCTATTATTCTTTTTTTTTTTTTTTTTTTTT